>JBCJKH010010068.1:0-27792 GCA_039877255.1 Loriculus beryllinus | reverse complement strand
CCTGGTCTCATGGAAGGTGTCCCTGCCCATGGCAGGAGGTTGGAACGGATGAGCTTTAAGGTCCATTCTAATCAAAATTGTTCTACGAAAATGTCATTTAATTATCCTGTAAGGCAGATCTTGTTCAGGTTAGGTTTTTTTAATTCATTCCTAGTTTACATGTCTGCAGACTGACATCTCCAGGATGTTACCACTCACGAGAGGATGAGGGGACATTTTTCTCCAACAACTTCTCTTTCTAAACACATTTTCAAGAATCACTACACAACTGCTATTTTATCAGCCCTTTCAAAATCAGCTTAGTGCACAGTGTATTGCTTCAGCAACATAACCTAGGAAGTTTGTTAAAAGCTCCTGAAGCCATGATCACTAAATTCAGGCTAGAAGTGCAACCACATTTGCCATAGCTTACTGTCCTATCTTCACCTGAAAACAGCATTTCTGAATATGATACTAGACTGTTGAATACATCAAATGCATGATGGGGAAGAGAATAGTCAGGTAGAGCTAGGACACCTGACCACACACCGATCCTTCTGCTGTATGTTACATTACCAGTGGCATGGGAACCTCTTTAAGAAGCATCAGCTTCTCTCAGAAGTAGGCTTTCTCCTCAGAACCAGAACAGGTTCACACCCAGAGATGTTGGTTCTGGAACAGGTAACCCACCACTTCCCCGCACCGCTGAGAAGGTCAGAACCATCAGCCCCACTCACAGAAGTGAACTGGTCAGCAGAACAGCCTGGTGACAGGGTCTGGGAGTGTTGTGTAGAACAGCTCCTCGGTGAAGATCTGACTGACCCATGGCTATTGCAGAAACAGTACATTACATCCTTTACGCAGCAAAAAACCTTACCAAGCACCACTTAATTCCAGTAACAACTAGGTTACATTTTAATTGTACTTTCCTAGTAAACATTTTTCATTCCTTTAGACAAATAGGGAGGGTTTCCCCCCATTTGAGTATAACACTTAAGAGCATCAACTTCCTATCCATTTCACACTTTATGTTTCAGTATTCCAGCTGAATTGCTAAAATGCAAATTTACAGGCCGACTGCATCCATCAGGAAAAGTGGTTTTAACAAAGTCATTTGAGGACTCCTGGATGCTCTTCAAAAGCATGAAGTGTCGTGTGATTACCTCAAATGTTCTGTCTTGGGACTGTATTTAAGAGTTACCAGTGAAACCCCTCGAGAGAAACACGGTTCCTTTTGAAACCTTAGATCTGTTTACATTGGCACATAAACCGTAGCCATAAAACCATGCTCTCTTCCTTCCATCAAGCCCCCAGTGCCATTTACAGTGTCCAGTGGCTATTAAGAGTTCTGCAGCTTCAGTTAAGCCTCAACTGTGCATTAGAACTCTTTCCATCTTTTTCACAATGTATCCATGGGCACCAGCATTAAAGTATGAGGGGTTTGTTTCAGCA
Organism: Loriculus beryllinus; assembly: GCA_039877255.1. Classification (NCBI taxonomy): domain Eukaryota; kingdom Metazoa; phylum Chordata; class Aves; order Psittaciformes; family Psittacidae; genus Loriculus; species Loriculus beryllinus. The sequence continues at coordinate 26,361 of JBCJKH010010068.1, read as the reverse complement.
ACAACTGTACAGTCTTAACAAAGTGAGTGTTCTCACTGGAGATCCCATGAGGACCCTGCACAAGTGTATTGTGGTCTGACCAGGAGGAGGTCTTATGGCAGAGGCAAGATGAGACTCCAGCTCCAGAGCAACACAGCCTTAGCTGCTGAACACACCCATCTGTCATTTGCCCCATCCACCATGTGCCTTCACAGTGTAACTGAAAAAGAACAATCTCTGTCACTACACAGTTTGTACAGTCCAAGTCTTCAAAATGTGCCTGTTCTAAGCAGTAAAGGTCACCTGGGCAAAGAAACAGAAAATGCCACAGCAATAAATATACAAATAGAAGGAAAAACAGAGAGGAATCCTGGTGTATCCAGAACTCCACAGTTTTAACCTTTTTAACATGAAGACTGACTGGTAAAATTCTGTTCACACAGGACTCCGTCAGACCATCCTTTATGAGGATCCCAACTGTGCTCCTACCTGTGTTTTTCCATTAGATGAGGTAAAGGACAGCTTACAAGATGATTTTTGGCAGATGTGTTAGGAAGTGCTCGTGAGACTGGGTACTTGTAAAACAGCAGAATGCTCAGAGCTGGGACTGCTGACTTCCAGTCCCACTTTGTGGTGTAACAGCTCTCCTGGCTGCAGAACCTGTCCCTGCTCAGCACATCAGCTCTGCTGGCTGGATGAGCAACGGCGTATGTGTGACACCTCCCTAGAGCTCTCTGCAAACATAACACGCGTTCAATTCAGCCAGCACACGCCAACTGCAAGCACCGACCTGAAACAAAGCACAGGAACATTAAAACATGTAAGGAAGGGTCTGTCCTTCCCTGTCCTACCTCAGTCCTAGGAACTGAACAGGCTTCGGCTCAGTTTCGAAAGGAGGGGAAAAGCCAGACCGTGTGTGTGCCCATCTACATGAGTTTATATGCTGATACAGGAGTGCACCAGACATTAACACCAGAGGCAGATGGATGGTCCTTGGTCTTGGTAACAGTTGCAGTGAACCTTTCCCAATTTATGGGCTCTTCATGCGCAGACCAATTTAGAAATTGCATGGAGTTTGTCAGCTCACTTCTCTCAGTCACTCTCCCTGGACCATCAAGATTCTGTCCAAGGAAAGCCTGCAGGGTGGAAACTACCCATCTGTGCTGTACTCACCTTCCTTCACTGGATGACATTTAACATCTGCCAAGAGTCTCATTATCATAGAATCATAGTGTTTGAAACGAATCATAGTATCATAGAATAGTTAGGGTTGGAAAGGACCTTAAGATCATCTAGTTCCAATCCCCCTGCCTTGTGTACAGACTGGTTTATGATACTAATGTGGCAACTACCAAAAAGAAATGCAGAATCTGAGGTAGCCACATACAGTAAGTGATACACACAGGGTTTAAAAAACAAAACCACAGCCCAAAGCATTTCTGGTCTGGGGGGAATAAAGCTTAACTGTCTGTCTTAGCTATCCAGGAGGGGGAAAGTGTCTGGAAATGTCTATAGCTGCAGCTGACAAAAGGATTTCTAAGGGTCTGTAATTCTTTACAGTCAGCAGGAAAGCGAAGACCTGTCAGCCTTAGAGAATGATTTTGCCATAGCTAAACAGTGCATGAGGTAGCCTGTTTCTCCTGATCCCCCACCTGCCTGCAAGTGACATACTTCCGCACACCACCCGTGTTCTCTGTACCACACACACCCCACATGGCTGGATCTCAGAAAACCAAGCAATTCCAGCAGTCCGGGGTGCTCCTCAGTGCACACTGCAGGAGTTGGGCAGACCCAGTCACACTGGGGAACAGGACAGAGTCTCCTCGCACATGCAGCATGACAGACACCCCATTTCTGGTTCTTTAAACAGACTTTATTAAACGAACTCAAAACACAGACAAGCATGTCTTCTCCTTCACTCTATTTTAGCTGCTGAAAGCATTGCAGCTATGGCTGGTATCACTGCTTCTCTGCTAGTGCTCATTCATTTGCCTGTTTGTGTCAGTCTTCAAGCTCCAGCCATTCAAGAAACACATTTGCCAAACTGGTGAAATATGACTACTTAATGATGGTAACCACCAATTCTATTGCCCCCCAAATACTTAACACTTTCCTAACTAAGTCTGACTCAATGCTGACAAACTATTTAGTTATAACTGTTTATGAAGTATCTCATGAGCTCAAAGTCACCATTTAGATATTACTCGGCAACGTGAACATAGTATCAACTGATATTTCACTTCCACCTTCCTCCTCTACAGAATACCTCACCTGCATGGGCTTTAAAAACACACTCACGACAGTTCCAATTTGAATCCCTTTCTCTAAGGAAAACAGAACACTCAGGAACATACATTGCTGCAATTTTATAGTCACGCTCCACTAAAAATGCCATTCCAGACAAGAATGCAGTTTCCATTTAAAAGTGGGCAGGGTCCATGGCTAATCCGTGCATGCTATTAAACCATTTCCTCAGATTGCATACTTTGCACTAACACAAGGACGAATTATTATTGTTAGCATTATTTGTTCCCCTGGTGTAAATTGCAGCTAACCGCTAGCTGTTGATAAAGCTTTGTTTGCTGGCAATTCCCCATTAACATACTGATACCAGAAACATTGTTTAGTCTACAGAACGGCAAAGATCTTTTTCTTCATTTTTTCACCTCACACAGCCTACACAAACACGGTTCACACACCACGGCTCTCCTGCTCCTCCAGAACAGCCAGGCCTACTTGCAACAAGAATGTGAGAGCTCAGTTCCATTTGGGGGCTGACCACTCACTATCACAAGTGTACCCCAACAGCCTCCCCATGGCAGGGAGGCCAAGGTGAGAAAAGCAGAGCCCTTCCACAACAGCTGCTGTACCCTCGCATCCGCAGTTTTCCTGGGGTCACTTTTACGTGCTGCCAGTGTGGTGTGAAACACAAGCAAGATTCAGACTGTGTGTGTGATAAACCCTAACAGGGAGGGAGGACACAGCCCCGGATGGAAAGGCTGGAGACTACCAGAGGTACAACAGTAACTGCTCTGGACAGCAGCTACTGCAGCTGTTGCACTTCACCAACATAAATCAGGAGTGGAAGTGTTAGAAATGGCAGCTGAGCTAATAAAGCACATTTACAGCACTGACACAAACTCATGTTCTATGACAGTTGCACCAAGGTGGAAGCAGCTCCCACCCATTGCCTGGCACATTCAACTCCCAGATCTCTACAGCTCCAGCACAGGGAGCAATGATCCCGCAGGAGCAGGTCAGCGGTGCCGCAAAGAGCTCTTCAGAACAGGGACTCTGCTCTCTTTTCTTTGAAAATGTGGGGAGTTTGAAAACTCACTGAAATCTCAGCATTTTGAACCTAATTATCATCACTAGAGCTGTTAAGGTTTTGACTATAATGATACAAGTATCCGCTGTACCAGTCCAGATTTCAACTGAACTCTACCATTAAAAGACATGCTTACAGGACTTGAGTCTGGCTCAAGTCCCTTCCACTGCTCAAGTGAATTTTTACTCAGATTAGCAGACACTTTCATCATCCTATTAACACTTAAATCATCAGCAGTGTGCTCATTTGCAATGCAAAACATGATCTTAACAGACAAAACTCTGCCTTTAATCTGGGTATTCACAGGCCAAAGCAGAACCGAAAACTGAAGAACTGATCCTATCAACAGCAGCACAACTGGGAATGCTCTCAGGTATGCAGCACTATCCGAATCAGCCCGAACAGTCCTTTCCAGAAGTCATAAAGGTAGGAAGGAAATCCTACACTAGTACTTGGGGAAAAAAAATAAGCATATAAAAACTAGACGCACAATAATACCACTTAATAAGACAAGAATAAACTCTTGAATGCAATTTCAGTTGCAGGGACTGTAACTGTTTAAAATATACCTCAAAAGACAAAATGGAAGTAAAATTCTAGATTCATGTCTTGAGCTGACTGTCCAAAAGGAGTTTATCAACACTGATGACATCTCTCAGCTGTAGGCCAGTACTGAGGATGTGAAGCTCAGCAGCATTCTCAACACAGCAATCTTCCTACAGCTTCCACTGGGCCTTGTTTCAGAGAGGATACTTCTAAATTAAGAAATGCATTACTGCTGGATTAAAGTACTGTGGTCCAAATGAAGTTGCTTTAAAGCTGAATTATGAGCTAGTAATTAAAAAAACATAACTAAGTTGACTTTCCTCCAGTTTCAGAGGCAGCACAGAGGAGAATCCCGCAAAAATGCCAACACAGAAGTACTTGAGTGCAGCAAAGAGAAAAAACAGACCACAAAGCCTAGCAGGTACCTGCCAGAAACACACTGGTTTTCCTAAGTATCCCACTCAATTTAATTAAAAATTATATCACTTTCACCATCTTCCACAAGAATGAGGCAAATCATCTGCTACTGACTTGAGTTCAAGTGTCCATCTACTCTCTTTACTTTGCATTTAATCCGCAGGGCTGAAACGCAAGGGACATGTAAAGTTTGCCAAGCAGGCTGGTTAAATACACTCCATCAGTTTTGGCCATGGGCTCACACAGCAGGAGAGCTTCTAAGAACGCGGCCCTTGTAGGTCAGCACACCCACCATAGGTACTCGAGGCAGGTTCTACAGTCGCAGGTCTGTCCAGCTGCTTCATTCAAAGTACTGCAACAGCCACAAACGATCAGCTTTCAGCTCCACCAGAATTAAAGTAAGTCGTTGGGTCTTGGGGTTGGTGATCTCTTTAGGACCCAAGTAGTTAGTTTTCAAGGGCGGCTTAACTTGGATAAATAAATTAACATTCACGGGATATATAATCCAAACAGATTCAAGCTGTGTCTATCCAACCTTTCATTAACGTCAGTGCGAGATGGCAGAGTCAGACTCACATAAACTGGTTTAGTCCTCGATCAATTTAAATCTTGTACAATACTTAGCCTGGGATGGCTGCAACCCACTGCTAATCTACGAACCAGACAAGAAACCGGACTCATCCTCCTCCTCCTGTCAGCACACTTGCTGTCAAGGCCCTAAATTACAGGAGTTTGAGCCTTTTTTCCATAGAACATCTTATTTAATGACTGTGGAGACATCATCCCAGCTACAGCTAGCAACCTCAAATCTTGCTTAAATAAGGACCTTTGCAAAGGCAATAACCATCTCAGCCTAACTCAAATCACTGGCAGCGATACGCTGTTCCTAAGGAAGCACAGAAAGCATACTTAAGGACAGCAGGAGCAGGCCCCCAGGGCAGCGGTGCAAAAGATCCCTCTTTATTGCCAGCCAAGTATCTCCCCAGAACAAAGTTTCTCTCTGAAAAGTTCGGTGCTCTCCACCACCCCAGTTACTGGATGTCACCGTACAAAGAGGCACAGATCCAGGCCATTCCCAGACTGATTCTGTGACTTAGAGGAATCACCCCCAGCCCAGCGCAGAGCTCACCCTTCCACTTCTGGGACTTCTTGCCAACCTCTGGCAGAAGACAGCCTCCCTGCTCCACGCCAACAACTCTGACTTTTGCAAGTCTGACAATCTGTCATGCATCACGGTGCCCACTGGTGCACAAGCACCCGTGAATTCCACAGCACGCCTTGACTTTGGGTCCTTGAGGCCCGGCTACAGCCGCATTCCCAAACTGTGCCTGAACCCAACCTGCACAAAGCTGCAGGTGTGATTTTTACGGAAGGCTGCTACACCCCTGCCTGAAAGAGCCGAGCTAAAAACACTCGTTTCAAACCACAAGTCCACCTGAACAGACAAAAGCAATCCCAACCTTCCCACTTTTGCACTCCGAGTCACTCTTCTGACAAACGAAGTTGTAACCAACCTCTCATCTGACAGCTCAACCACAACACCCGGGGCAGTTTTATCGGGCGCAGGCCCTGAAGCCCCCACCTCCCGTTGGCCAAAGCACCCACCGAGGACCTGCACTTGAAATGACATCGGGAGAAGCCGCGGATAAAAACGGAGCGGATTCCGTGCCCGAAAGCCCCCGGACATCGCAACCCCGCTCCACTCCCTCAGCCGGTTCGTTCCCGGTAGCTCCGGGGAGGGGGGGGACACACCTGCGCCCATCACTGTTCACCGGGACAGCGAAGGGAGAACCGGGGGACACACACTCCCGCCGCCCCCCCCCCCGGCAGTAACCACCCGGTGCCCACCGGCGGCGAGGCCGGGCGCCCCCGGTCACGCTGGCGGCGGAGAGCCTCTACCGCCGCGGGGAGGCCGGCAGGGCGCCGGGAAGGCATCGGCGGCGGCAGCGAGCGCAGCACAGCGCCGCCCGGCCCCGCACACTGCCACGGTGCCGAGCCAGGCCCGCCGGTAAGCCGGCCCAGCCCGTTATTCCGTAGCCCGTGCAGCAGAAGGGCGCTGGCAGCAGCAGAGCCGCCTCCGCCGCACTCGAGCGGCGCAGAGTAGGGGGAGCCGCACCGGCCCCCACCCCCGGGAGTTTTAAAGGGGCAGCGCCCCGGAGCGGCGGCAGTCCCGGAGGTGCCCGGCAGGAAGGCGGCGACAGGGCCGGTCCCGCCGGTACGGGCCGCGCGGCGGTGGGGGGCGGGAGGGGCGGTCGGGGGCTGGGTGCCGCCTGCTGCTGCTGCTGCTGCCGCCACAGCGCTCGCCGCCTCCCCTCCCCCCCGGCGGGGGCTCCTCGCTGCAGCCTCTGTGCTCCGCTCTCGGTCATGTGACCCTAACGTAACCGGACAGGAAAAGCCGCCGCCGCCGCCGCCGCGCTGACTCCGTTGTTGCTGCTGCTGCTGGGCGCGGAGACGGCGGCGGCCCGCGCGACACCAGGCGCCTCGGCGGCCCGCGCCCCTCAGGTGAGCACCGGCCGCGCCGTGCCTCGCGGGGGGATCCCGCCGCCGCCCGCACGTGCGCCCAGCCCAGCCGCACCGGCCGCGGCCCGCGCTGAGGCGGCGGCGGGCGCGGCGGGGCCTGCTCGGCCCTACCTCCTCATTGTGTGCGAGGGGCGGCGGGTGCGGGGTCCGACCGCGCCGCGGCGGGCCGAGGGGGGAGCGGCGGCGGCGGAGGGCCGCGCCTGGCGCCGCCGGGGCAGCCTGCCCTCCTGACAAACCCCCGCCGGGCCGGGCCGGGCGGCTCCATCCGGGACACAGCCCGACGGGGGTGGGGGGGGAGGTTATGGGCCCACGCTGAGGGGAGAGGAGGGCCGGGGATGCGCGGGGGGAAAGGGAAAGACGGCAGGGATGGGATAGGAAAGGAGGGGGTGTCGCCCGGCCAGGCCGGTTGGGGCCCGCGCGGCCTCTCGCCCGCAGCGGGGCGGCCCCCCCGTCCGGCGGCATCCGGCGCAGGGGCGGGCGGGGCGGCGCGGAGGGGGCGGCCCCGCCTGTCTGTCCCCGGCAGGCTGGGCGGCCCTCCCGGCGGCGGCGGCGGCAGCGGCGGTTCCCGTCTCGCGCGCCCTGGCGGCTTCTCTCGCGCTGCGTCTCGCGCTGTCTCCGTCCGTCCGTGCGCGCGTGGCGTGCGCGGGGGGTGGGGAGGAAGGGGGGGGAGGGAAAGGCGGGCAGAGAGCGAGGGGAGGAGGGGCGGGCGCAGCCAGTGAGAGCGGCGCGCGGACAGCCGGCCTTCCGCCCCGCCGGCCAATGGGAGGGCTCCGTCACCTCTGCCACTGAGGCCCAGCGTGACTCCGGGGACGAGAGGGGCGGGGGAGCGGGCGGGCTCATGGACACGCCCCCGCCGCGCGCTACGGCGCCGGCAGGCGGCGGGAGCTCCCGAGCGTCGCGCTCGCTCCCCCCCTCCCCCCCCCGCTCCTCGCTGCCGGCGCGCGCGCGCGCGCCGTCCCGCCGTGGCGGGCGCGGCTGCTTCGGGCCCCAGCGCGGGTCTCGGCCCGGGGTTCGTAAGCGCAGCTCGCCCTGTACCGAGAGGTTGCCGTTGTCCCCGAGGAGCAGCCGCTGACAGGCGGTGGGGCGCTTTCGTGAGCGGCCGGGGCTGGTGTCCTCCGCCGCTGAAGCGGAAGGGACGCCGGGCGCTCGTTGGGACGTTTGGTGTCCGTGAGGGGTGCGAGTGGGTATCGGGAAGTGGCGGGCCGGGTAGCACCGGGCCAGCAGGTGTTTGCTGCGCTGCCGTCCTGGTGCTCCCCTCTTTCCCCGGCGGCTGCAGCGCTGTTCTCCCGGGCCTGCCTCGCCCCCTCTGCGCGGCGGCACCGGCGCTTTCTCCGTCTCGTCCTTGAACCGTGCCCACCGCTTTTCCCCTCGTGTCTCCGAAATAAACGGACGCTTTCAGACAGGGCTCGGCCTCGCGTGGTTTTTCACCCGCCGTCGAGCGAGCTGGGTGATGTAAAAAGCTGTGACAAGGCTGAGCCGGCCTGCCTGTCAGCCGTGTGGCTAAAGGGCTGTCCCCAAGCCGTTTCGGGGCACAAGAAGTATGTTAGGCAGCCCTTGAACCTACCAACACTAAAGCAGGCCATGCTGGTGTTGATCACTGTTTGTTTTTTAGCTAAGGGTAAAACTGAATACACACATACCTAGAGTCACAGGATAGTTTGGGTTGGAAGGGACCTTAAAGATCATCTAGTTCCAACCCTATCTCGTTCCAATAGGCAGGGACACCTTCCACTACACCAGACTGCTCCAAGCTCCATCCAGCCTGGCCTTGAACACTTCCAGGAATGGGGCAGCCACAGCTTCTCTGGGCAACCTGTGCCAGCACCTCACCACTCATAGGGAATAATTTTTTCCTAATGTCTAATCTTAATCTCCCCTCTGACAGTTTAAGGCCATTACCTTTTGTCTTATTCCTCCAGGACCTTGTAAAATGTCCCTCTCCAGATTTATGTAGGCCCCCTTCAGGTATTAGAAGACTGCTATATAACGTACAGAGTGCTTTCCTTACTCTTTGCTGTGTAATTCTTCTAGTGCTTTCAGTTCAAAGCATTTAAATATCTTTTGAATATACACAAGAACTTAGTGTTGTGCCTGCATATGAACCGTGTCATTTCATGCAAAGAGATTAATTCAGGTCTCCGACAAAAGACAACAGCTTTGAGTGCCACAGTGACTGCTGTCGCTATGAGCAAAACAAACTCAAGGTGATAGTAACTAAAAAAATGTCTTCCTGGCTTGGAGTTCCCTCCCATTGATGGTTTGCTCTGCCTAACAAATTTTGCTGCCCAAGTACAAACTGGACTTAGCACTGATGAATTAAAATATGTAGCATGCAAATAAACTAAATTAAAGCTAAAAAAACAAACAAAAAAAAAAAAAAGGAAAAAAAACCCAAACAAACCAAAAAAGAGAGAAAAAGGTGTGTTTTCTGTAGCATGGCAAAGTCTACCTGCATGGAGCATTTTGCAGGATTAAATAACAATTAATAGGGTTTTAGCTACTGCTGATAGCGACTGTTACCCCTTTTGGAAAGGAGAGGATTACTGTCTGTACAAACATGCAGTAACTGAGGGAGGAGAGGATGGACCTGAAGAGAGCTGAAACTTGATTTTTTTTTTTTTTTTTAGTGTAAGAAAATAATCAACTGTATCTTAAATTGTATTTCTTTGCCCTTTCCCCCCTGACTTAAGCGAGGTCTGATCTCTTGTGAATGCAAAGGAATGCACTTGGTCAGCCTGGTTGCTGGTCTAAATAAGAATGCATTCTTCACTGTCCAGTAAGTAGAAATACTTGTTTTTTCAGTGACTAAATGTATTGGCACACATGGAATACACTTTTATTCCCTTTCCCAAAATAGCCACATTCTGGTTTTCACTGGATTTATACTGTATGTATGTTCTATTATATAAGTATTTACTGTGTTTCTTACTGAAATGAGTTCTTTCTACCTTATCTAAAATTTCAGTAACTTCCTATTACATTTGGAGGAGAGGGGGGAAAAAAAAGCAGCAAACATGACTATTCCATTCTTGGCAGTGTTCAAGGCCAGGTTGGACAGGGCCTGCGATGGGCAGTGCAGATGCTCTATGAACAGAAAAGAAAGAGAAGATAAAAGATATACAGAAACACTGAAAATTCAGGTTAAAAGTATCTAAGCTTGTCTTTTAGTGGGTTCTGCTCTTGTCTCTTTCACGCAGTTAAGTGAACATAGCTGGTACCAGAAGGGAGATTTATTTTTCCTGTTTGAACAGTCAAGTAATAATCAAAATACTTTGTCCTTCCCATTACAAATAGTTGTTTTAACTACTTAACAACATTTCTTCTTCTCTTTTAGTTATTTGTATTTCTGTATCCAAGCCCCCATGTACGTTTTTCAGCACTCTTTAGTCCTGGCACTTCTTTGCTCTTTAAGCCTCAGCAAACTGCTTGCACCTTTGTGAATCGCTCTGGTCAGCATGAAACCCGCCTGCATGTACAATATCATTTATACAGTAGCTTGGGATTAAAAGGTGTAACTAGAGCATGACATACAGATACTAGAGGAAAATACCTGTTAAGAGATAGCTACTGTTGCTCTGTGCATCTGCTGGTTTTACATGGATGTCATTTGCTTTTCAGAGTGCAAAAAAATGGATTTGGCCAACCATGGACTTATTCTGCTACAGCAGCTAAACGCTCAGAGAGAGTTTGGTTTCCTGTGTGACTGCACAGTGGCCATTGGTGATGTCTACTTCAAGGCACACAAATCGGTCCTTGCCTCTTTCTCCAACTACTTCAAGATGTTGTTTGTTCATCAAACCAGGTAACTGTAAAAAAGGTTCACTGTTAAAAGGGTGTTACGTTAGCTAAGCTAAGGAGGTCTAACAGCATTTTGAAACCTAAAAATGTCCTTTTGGTTTCTTGCAGTGACATAAGGAATAGGGAATCCACTTACCTGCAAAATAGGATCTCACTTTAAAATGAGTTAAGCTATGATACATTAACACTACTGTTACAATTTAGCACAAGCTCTTTATCCTTAAAAAAAAAGCATAGAATTCCTAGAATTTAATCTTGTCTTCACTCTTACGCTTTCATTCCCCCCCTTTCTATCCTCTAGTCTGTCTTGGCACTATTCTTGGCATTTCGGTAACGAAAGCATAAGACTGTTTTGAAGATTATTTGGTCTTTTTCACAAATATTTGAACTATTTCAAAAAGTTTGTTAAGTGAGTGAAACTCTTAACTCTTCGGCTTGGTAACCTATTGTGGTTAAGAATATTCAGACTGCAGCATGGAGTCACAACCATTCCTGAATTTCTGTCCTTTCCTTAATGTTTGTTTAATAAAAAAGCTGCAAATAACTCTGAAAACCAGCAAGAATCCCAGCTCCTCTCCTGTTAGCCAAGTGGCCTAACCAAGGTGTTCCTATTTTAACTTCTTTTGTGAACCTTGCCTCTCTTTCTGCGCAGAGATACAGCTTCAGCTGGAGGAGTGGTGGGTGTTTCAAAAGGTTGATGCACAGAGAATGCTCTCAGCCGGAGGACAGTGGCGCTTTCAGTCCTGTTAGGTGCTTTCAGTCCTGTTAGGCTGCCATGGCAGCCAAAGCATCTCCCTTTGCTGAACACTGTAACCAAGAGACTGTAATCTGACCAGGTGTACCGCTGGTGCTGCCATTTCTTCTTCCCTGATCAAGGAAAGAAGCTACTATTCTGCTTTGCAAGAAGCTTGGCATCCATGGGTTGGATGTGCTCAGGCTGTACCTATTGCACCAGATCCTCAGGGGATTCACATCTTGTCCTGAATGGTTTCTGGATCATAATGCAGTTGAGACAAGGTGATACATGCATTTGCAGAACTCTAACTGTGAACACTTAGTAAGACATAGAAGCCAAACAGGCAAGTTTTAGGTGTTTCCAGGGCTAAGTACCAAGAAAAACTTAGTAGATTGTGAATTCAGAGTCCGGTGCTAGCAGATTTTAGTTTAGCTACTGATGTGTTGAATCCAACCAAAATAAGGGGGAAAATATCATCACAATTTACAAAATATGTTAACGTGTGATAACAAATCTGTAATATAACAGCAATTTAGAAAGGAGCAAACTGCAGTGGGGCAGCTTTGTCTTTCAAGCCAATTGCTTTTCTGAGGAAAAAAAAAGTAATTTTTCAAGTGGCCAGTAAGATGAGCTTTTTTACATTAAAGCATTTCTCTGTATTTATTGCAGATTCTGCATTTTCAATTTAAGTAGATGTCTCTGATTTTTACCAATGCTGGAATAACCTAGATCTGGTTAAAAAAAAAAAGTTTTCCTTATCTCTTATTGATCATTCTGTTTCTCCTTTCAGTGAATGTGTCCGCTTGAAAGCGACTGACATACAGCCAGATATCTTCAGTTATCTCTTGCATTTGATGTACACGGGGAAGATGGCACCGCAACTTATTGACCCAGTTCGACTAGAACAGGGAATAAAGTTTCTGCATGCATACCCACTAATTCAAGAGGCCAGCCTTGCAAGTCAGGGAACTTTTTCTCACCCGGATCAAGTTTTTCCATTAGCATCTTCATTATATGGCATTCAGATTGCAGATCACCAGATAAGACATCCCACTAAGGTTTCATCAGCGACTGACAAACTCGGGCGAGAACCAAGGCCACAGACGTCGCGAATGAACCAGGAGCAGGTTTCCGAGGGCTCGCAGCTCTCACAGTTAGCTACAAATCTGCCACAAGTGAGCCGGACAAATATGTCTGCTTCCGACCCGTTGCCATCTTCTTTATCTCCAGAACTGGTGTCTGCTGCTGGTAATAATTCACCTTCAGGTGAAGAGGCCAACATGGAAGCATCTTCTTCAGATGAGCAGCCTGCCTCACTCACAATAGCACATGTCAAGCCAAGCATTATGAAAAGGAACGGAAGCTTCCCGAAATACTATGCCTGCCACCTCTGTGGTCGCCGGTTTAATCTGCGAAGTAGTTTGCGTGAGCACCTACAGATTCACACAGGAGTTCCCTTCACATCTAACCAGCAGGGAGAAAGTAATATGTCTTTGTCTCTCTGTAATAACACAGGTGATAAAGATGCTGTGGAAGTGCCTGAAGCAGGGATGATCAGTGACAGCGAGCTGCAGCAGATCTCAGACTCTCCAATAATTGATGGGCAGCAGCAGTCAGAGACACCGCCCCCCTCTGATATTGCAGATATAGACAACTTGGAGCAGGCAGATCAAGAGAGGGAAGTAAAAAGACGGAAATACGAATGTTCCATTTGTGGTCGCAAATTTATTCAGAAAAGCCACTGGAGGGAGCACATGTACATCCACACTGGCAAGCCCTTCAAATGCAGTACTTGTGACAAAAGCTTTTGTAGAGCTAACCAGGCTGCCAGACACGTGTGCCTAAACCAGAGCATGGACACGTACACCATGGTGGACAAACAGACTCTGGAACTCTGTACTTTTGAGGAAGGCAGTCAAATGGACAACATGCTAGTACAGACCAACAAGCCCTACAAATGTAACTTGTGTGACAAAACGTTTTCCACTCCCAATGAAGTAGTCAAACATTCGTGCCAAAATCAAAACTCTGTCTTTACACTAGAAGAAGATCGCTCCATTCTGCTAGGTGGTGGGGACACAGAAGCCACAGAGACTGATAATGCAGTGTTAGCCTCCATCAAAAAGGAGCAGGAAGCAGTGTTGTTAGACTGAATGTGAAACCTGTATCGATTTTTTAAAGTTTCTTTACTTATTTTTTATTAAATCAATCTTTTCCTCCCCTCACCTCTTACCTCAAGTACCCCTGCCATCTTTTCCACCAGCCTCCTTCCCACCCTTTGTCTTCAGCAACGAGAACTGTACTGGCACGTTAGGAAATTGGACTTGCCTCTCCCACCAAAACAAACAAAAAGCTACTGCATCAAACCACAACATAATTGATTTTAATACAAAGGAATATGTGAAAAAATAATCCAGCTAACTATGCTGAAAGTATTAGTTAATCTAAATTTAATAGATTTTAAACAAAATTTAGATTGCTTAAAAGTGTATTTAGATACAATGATGAGCATAACGAGAAACGAGTATCAGTTTGGTAAACAAAGAAAAATATATATTTATATTAGTTTCCCTGATAAAAGGCATTTTGAGAAGATCTGGCAGATTAAAACACCATGCTTTTTAGAAGACCATGTGCAAGTTGGTTATGGTTATAACTTAAAATCCTCAGAACTTTTCTCAGTGAATGTAAAAATCCATGTTCATAGAGTTAAAAAGAGCTGAGGGTGTTGGGTTTCTATTAGCCGTATTTTTTTCCTTCAAGTATGTCTTCGGTTATCTGTTTCATATAGCATCATTGAGTCAAGCAAAGTACTTACTTGGTCAAATTTTGACTTAAGTAGCTATAATAATAATGTGATGGCAATCTTTATATATATATATATAAATACTGTATATGTATAAAGATTTTTTTATATATATATATATAAAGTGTTTGTGTGTATATTGGGTACAGGCAAATAAACGCACATGTCCTTTTTAAGTAACTGGCCGTCTGCTCTCAGATTCAGCCCAGAATGTCTTTTAGTTTGTCAAAACTAGTCATGGCATGGTTATTTTTAATCAAATGTAAAGCATTCAAGCTGTGTGCATTTTTATTGGCCTGTTGAGGAGAAGCTAATAAGTAAGTGAGGTCACCCAAGCTACAAAGGAAACTAGAGAATTCCATACTGGTGAGCATAGTGACATTGTTAGTGCAGCACAAGTATGGATTGTTAGCTGTAGGTTTCAGTCATTCTGGATGGAAGGAGAGAGACAAGCTTTTTACCCAGGCAAGGATTGTCCACAATTTCATTTGGTTTAATGGCATGAGTTAAGAGGAAAAAGGTGGTGCAGAGACATTGTAGTAATAGGGGATCATGGTTGTTTTAAAGTGAATCCGTAGTGCTGGCAAATTTTGCTTTGTGAGCGTCCCATTATTTTCAAACCCAAGACAAAGTCTGCAAAACCTGAAAGGGTGAATTCTGTAGTTTTAGTTACTGCTGATGGTAGCACTGCATCTCTGTGTTCAAAATCAAGTTGTTGATTCTTATTATTTTATATAGATGCCCAGACTTCTTGCTGGTAGTCTAAAACCCTAAACTGACAGCAGCAATGAAGCCCATGGAGCAATTACTGGGCCAACAGAAGGTGTAAGCAGACAGAATAAGTGCCCCATCATAAATGGAGACGGTGTGTGGTTTTGGGGAGTGGTGGGAGGGCAAGTCACAAGCTACAGCTCTTCTCTGCATATACATTTAAACTGAGTATCATCTTTTTGTGTATAGTTAAGTTCTCAGATTTGTAAGTTTTTATACATCATTTCATTGAATAAAAACTGAATTAAATGGGATATGATTTATTCAGTTGAAGGTAAAAGGTTGTTGGCTTTCAATCTTTCTGAAAGAGCTCCTACTGAACTGGTTTAAAACCTGAGCAATATATTCTGTTTATCAGACTGAAACCTCCATCATACATATGAACAAATTGCTTACTAAAGGTTAAAGCAGTGGACTAAAAAAAAAAAAAAAAACCAAAAATCACTGCATACTCATTTTTTCCCGATTATGTAAAAATTATTGTAAGTGGTGTTAGAGTTTATTATCTGTTGTATTACAGTAATAATTTAAAATCAATTTATTTTACTTTAAAGTATAAAAGTGTCTTGAGGTAAAAAGAAATCACATCTTGCACAATTATTTTAGTGTTGCCCATTTTAAAACTGGTTTAGTATCTTCATGTACCAGTATAATTTCTTTAGAAGTTTTTTATTTCGTCTCACTTAGCCTGAAATTCTTTCAGAGTAGGAAAACAAAAGAATACATCTTTCCTGATTCAGGGTAAGGTTGGCTTTTGAGGTAGCTGTGGTTTAGGGGGCAGTCAC
Organism: Loriculus beryllinus; assembly: GCA_039877255.1. Lineage (NCBI taxonomy): Eukaryota > Metazoa > Chordata > Aves > Psittaciformes > Psittacidae > Loriculus > Loriculus beryllinus. The sequence continues at coordinate 10,675 of JBCJKH010010068.1, read as the reverse complement.
AAGTTCATTTCCAAAATGACTACAGCTGCCAAAGGTGCTGCTGCCTCATCTGTCAGCTACTGCTTAGTGAGATGCTCGTGTTTTTACAGAGCTCCAGCTCTGCTCTAGTGCAGAGTACAACAGCTCAACGCCCTGGATAGCTGGCTGTATCAGAAGGGGACACATGGATGGCCACACCATTTTTTGTGAGACATTCAGCAGCACCAGGTTTACGTTATTCCTACTCTCACCTCTCCTTCTCCACTGGAGAACATGCTGAATGGGCTCAGGTATTGAAAAACAACCAATCTTTAAAAGTGCTATTTTTCTGTAAAATCTGTTCCCTGTTTCAGCTCTGCAGACGGTTTTAGGCAACTCATGGATTGCACTAGGGCAGAAACAAGCAGGGAGGAGGCTTACTGAAGCCAGTGCTGCTGCTGGCAGCATCCAGGCTGAAGAAGGTGGGAAATGGTGACTCCCACATGGGTAGACCTTCACCTGCTGGGCAGCATAGCCTCCCAGCTGCTGAAAGAATGGGCAGTGTAGAGCAGGGAACAAGCAGACAGGGAAGAAGTTGGTTATGGCAGCACTGCTATGGCCAGAAGCATGAAACTGCAGGCCCAGAAAAGATACTTTCAACTGTTCATATTTATTCTTAAGAAATAACACTGTTAGGTAAAGAGGGGAAAAAAAAGTCATAATAAAGAGATTATTTTTATATGTGTTCAGCTATGATAATGGTTTATTTTAAATACCTGTTATTGTCTGATGTTCCACAGTGATGTTTAAGTCATTGCCTCTCCCTGCTCGAGCAGTTTTGTTCGTTTACAATGAATTAGGAACAGTATGTTACAGTTATTAACAGCTGCATCAAGAATTTGGGTAATTACAATTAGTTTTGCTCAAGATTCTTCATTAAATCCTGCCTGAATTATTATTACAGTTAAAGATAACTTTCGGTTTTAACTTTAAACTTCTGACACAGAAATTTGTGACCCGGTTGCTCATTACTCAGTCAATATGCTCACCTCCCGAAGTTGTGAATTTTCTACCAAAGACGACAGCTTTGCAGGAACTGCTGACTAACCAGCGAAAATCAGCCATTCTTCAAGGCTGATACACTAACAGTGGTGATAAATCCTGGCTGTTTAAAAAGCCCAGCTATAGTCCTACCTGAGCTTGTATGTTTCCATTTCTACAGTTATCTTTGATATGATAATATCAAAGAATAGTATCTTATTCTTTGATATGCATTTTAAATCTGCATTTCTTTTTTAAAAAAAGTCTCATTTTGAGGCATACAGACGACATCTTTGGCAATACTGACAATGGAAAGAGACCCAGGACAAGTCCTGCTTTGCGTATAAGAACTGCAAAATAACCCTCAGAAAAACCTCACTCCTGTTCACCGCGTTTATTAAAGTTCAGTTTCCCTGCCCTACTTACTATTTTCCAGTAAAGCTGCGGTGCCATCTGCATTTACAAAACCCCTACCGCGGGTATACCCTGAAGGGTCACCGCTCTCTTCTCACACACGAGGCCCGTCTAACAAATACGTTCCCTCTCTCCCCACAACATCCCTCAGGAGCACCAACCGGCGCAACGACGCAGCCCTCCGGGTTCGCCCCAAGTAAACGGGCACTAAAGCGGCGTGTCCCACCGCCCGCCACTACCCTCCCGCAGTCAGGGCAGGGCAGGGCAGGGCGGCGACAACCGCTGGCGAGGCGTGCAGGGCGGCGGCGGGGCGGGAAGGCGGAGGTTAACACTCACGGTTCTCCGGCGCTTGGTCCCTGACAGGGCGGAACAGGCGCAGTGCCGCCACTGCAACTGCAGAGGCGTGGGGAGCACGAACGGCAGGCAGCCCGCATGCGCGGGGCGGCTGTTGGCCGGTAGCGGTTATCCACGTCCTCCTGAGGCGGGTTTATGCTCCCCTCCCTCCTCCTTCCGAGTCACAGCCGGTGTGAGCGGAAGGACATGGCGTCCTGGAGCTGGGTGCCTGAGGGGCCGAGTGGGTTCGTCCCACCCGGTACCCGCTGCCGGCGTGGGTAGCGGGAATTGGATCCCCGCAGTTGGTTTAGTCCTGAAAACTGACAGACTGCAGCAGTGTGTTACCTTTCTCACAGGTAGGGTGATATTGAGGCCCGGGGAGTCTCCCTGAGTAAATGTGTGTCTCAGAGCAAAGGGCCGCCATGTCACCAGTGTCCGGCTGAAATCTGTAATAAGCTCGTGTCTGTGCAGAACTGTGACCGACGGTGAAAGCAGCTCATGCTAAGCAGGCAGTCGGAAAGACAGCGAGGCAGTTACTCAGGAAGCAGCCACCTAAACTGTAAAATTGTGGCCGTGCCCCTAAGGACACCACCTTTCCTGTTCTGGGGTGGAGTTTGGGGTTGTTTTGGGTTGGTGTGTTTAGTTTTAACATTCTATTAACTGTTTCCTCTTAAGAGAGTTGAGAACGTTCAAGGCACAGAAGCAGCACTGAGGTGTTTTACATTTCATAGCATAGTTTGGGTTGGAAAGGACCTCAAAGCTCATCTGGTCCAACCCCCCTGCAATGAGCAGGGACACCTTCAACTGGATCAGGTTGCTCAGAACCACATCCAGTCTGGCTGTGCATGTCTCCGGGAATGGTGCATCTACCACGTTTCTGGGCAGCCTGTTGCAATGTTTTACCATGAGAAGTCACCTAGTGTTGCAACACCATATAAAACATGTTCCTGCCTCTGATACTCCTGCAGGTGAGTGTGAGGTAACAGCTTCCTCTGCTCCTGGCCATGCCCTACAGAGTGCATACATCCCCTCCGGCGTGCATACAGGAGCTGAGCTTTTTGAATGGTGAGAGGAAGCAACTGCAGCTGCTGCTGCCAAGAGGATTTATTTGCTCTGGCAAGTAGCTGCTGGTAGCAGTACTCGCTGCAGTGCCGCTGCTCAGTGGTGGCTGTTATGTGGGAAATGAGCGCATTTATTTCCTAGCTGTCAAGGAATTACATTAAACATGGTTATAAGAAACGAGAAATAGGGATATGATATCACTGGCACTTAGCACTGATGTCTCTGCCACCGAGCATAAGGGGGAGAGGTCATTTGCGGAAGAGTAACACTCCAAGCTTTACACAGTCTTCTGGGTAGCCTTGAATTGCTGACTAAAGTAAAGCTGGTGGGTTTGAAGACACGCCAGCTTGCAAGTGCTGTAGAAGGGGGCAGTTCCTCTGTTTGTCTTTAAGACCCTTTAAGACTTACTAGCTAAGTGTCTGCTCTCCAAGGGAGTTTCTTGGTGTCATGCTTCAGTAACAAATGTACTAAGATTACACAGGTGAATTGCTCCAGCTACTCAGAAACCCAGGAGAAACTCCAGGGTATACCTAGAGCAATTGAAGCACTTGCTGAAGAGACAGTTCGGTCTAGGAATGGCACAGCCTCTCCAGGTGAGAGGGACATCCCTGGTGAAGGCTTATGCTGAAGCCAGCCACAATGGCCCTGTCAAGAAGGCCACAACTCCAGCGCTTCCTGAGACTGCTGTTTTGATGTAGGCAATGCCACAATCCAGAACAACTCATCTACACACGACTGAGGGGCCGCACTCCTGCATGTGCAGGAGATGCTCCTGTTTCTGTCCCCATCTCCTCATAGGAAAGGGGAGAAGGAGGCAGGGGACCCTGTGCCACCCCAGGTGAGGGGAGTGGGTTGAGATATCTGCTGGTACCTTGGGTCAGTTGTGTACACCTTTGCATGGAGCACACATATAGCCACACTGACCATTAAAGACATTGCTTTTTAATGACCAGGACAAAGAGTTGAAGTCTTTCAAAAGATTCCAAAAAAGCAGCTTTATTGATAAAGCTCCTGGCTCTGCCACAGCCTTACCAGTTTTTCTCCAAGACTGGCATCTCTCCAAATCACATGTGAATGCTTCCCACATCTGACAGAAAACAGACAATTAGAAATGCTTTATTAATGGCTACTCTCTCAAGACCACCTTATTTTGCCAAGCAATTTTCAGAGGTGGAAGTAAAAAAGGTCTCAAGGTCTCAGTTAAGCAGGGGCAGTAAAATAGTCTAGGGAGAGACTTTGCCTGTCATCTTTTCTGATTCAGATTTCACTGAAGTGCAAAATGCTTTGGGAGCAAGACACTCCATGCTTACCATGAAAAAAAACCCACTCATGCTCTTACGGATTTTCAGAGCTTTACGAGAAGGGGAAGTGTATTTGACCTCATGATGACCCAATTCCAAGTCTCACACTCTTCCTGGAAAGGCATAATCTCTGGTTCCCTACTCAAAACCAGTTTGTTGGGGTTTGGTTTTTTTTTTTTTTATAGTTTTAAAATAGCAGTCTTTTTTTATAGTTTTAAAATAGCAGTCTTACTGTTACATGTGACTGCACTCTCACACAAACTTCTGCTGTGATTTGGAGCCCAAAGTGATGCAATGTTGCATGGATCCAGGCAGCCGCTATTGCTCTAGTCCTCATTAAGACCTCTTCTCTCCACCTGGACATACCGTGAGAAGGGACATGTAGGGTGGATGAGTCCCAGTGACATAAACGTTTACGGTTTTCTTTAACAGCTCTGGGGGCCTTGTTATTTTGTAGGGTTCATTCCCAGATGGCATTTTTCTGTAGTAAGCTATGGAGTTGTCAGGCTTTTATACTAAATCCTGGAATATGTTCTCTCCAAGATCATAACATCTCTAGCACAGCACATAATCCCATCCTTACTCTGAGGCAGAGGTAACCATTGGATTTCTTGTAGCACTCCATCGAAGGCTGGTTTTCTCCCACCTATCCATCTGACTCCTCAAAAGACGAATTCGTGACAAGGCCTGTGTTTCTCTTGTTCTGGTACCTCTACTCCAGCTGACCGTGTATACGCTGTAGCGAGTGTCCATGGCCTGTTCACAGGTTCAGCAAAGCCGCCACCTGGTAAGACATCACCGATGCCCTGCCCCAGAGTGACCTCTTGTGGAAATAGTAACGTTTCCAGCTTTTCAGACAATGGAGCCTGTGCTACGCGAGTGCTGGGACTATGGTTTAAGACTTGGAACAGGAGAGAAAACGTGTACTGGAGTCCCTGTCAGATGAAAGCAAACCTCATTCTATTTGCCTCCGGTGCTGGGATCATAAAAGCTGAAGACACCTACTGTGAGGACCTAAGAGTAATGTCAGGTAGAGTGCCGGTCCATTAGACAGAAACAATATATAGCCTTGTGGCCAGTGGGTGGGTAGTGACTTGCCTATTGACACCTACAGTTGTGACTAATTTTTTGCCAAGTGAAGGCTGTCCTTGGCAAGCACCCTTATCTGCCAACTACATTTGGGCTCCTGAGTCAATGTTGTAAAGCAGTAGTCGTTAACTGACACCATCACTTTGGTACTTCAGTCCCTGGGAGGGCAAGCAGCAGCTGCTTGGACTGGCACAGGATCAAGTTCCTACCTTGGTTTCCTGCTTATTCATGGTGTAGGGTCAGTGTTGATAGATGTGGGTCTCCCAGAGCTCACATGGTCTGTGACTCTGCCTTAGTCACTACTTCATTAAGTCATACTGTGTCACTGTCACCCCCCTGATATGGATCCCAGGGAAGTATAATGAAGAGTCGATGAGGAAAACTCAGCCTGTTGCTGTAAATCAGGGTTTTTTGGTAAATCAAATGTATTGTTAGTGCATTTAACTGACTTGGAAATTGCTCTGTATCTAAATGTATTTTCCATAATGACTTATGGTCAGTATTAATGCACGTGCTCCTCTATTTCCCCATTTTGCTTTCTCCTTTTTGCACAGAGACGGGGTAGCTCTTTTCCACTACATTCACTTTAGCTGAGGTTCTCCTTCGGTTTTTATAATTTGTGGTATATGCCGGTATATCTGCAAACATACACCTCTTAGAAGATATTACCACCTAACCCTGGCTAAGGCTAAGAATTCCAGTGCTCCTTTTGCTTCCTTTCCATCATGCTGAAGGTGTCCCCTATACCACCCCAGGAAGCAGGAGAGTATCAGCAGCCCAGCTCCTGGTGGATACACTTCTGAAAGCTTTTTGGGATAGATAACCTTGTGTATTCCTCCCTTCCAGTTCAGAAGTCTGGTCTGTAACTTTCATGTGCCTTGTTGCAAGTAGTTCTGAAGACTTCCATGCCTATCAGAAACTACCGGTTACTTCTGCACAGGTGTGGAGGCAGCAGGCCTTCCCTCTTTCTGGTCTCGGTACGCAGTGTACAGTCTCTTCCTTCTCCAACCAAAAGGCCCTGCTCCCAGCTCACATCAGGCCCTTGCAGCAGCTCTGCCTCAGGTCAGTGCCTGGGCAGGAGTTGAGAAAGCCACCATTTCTGCTGCTCATTGTTTCCTGACTTGATTCAACCTGGCATGGATTACAGGTGGCAATCTAGAACTGAATCTGCATTTCCCTGCAGAGCCCAGAGGCAGCTCATTATTTCACATGTATATCCTGTGCTTACACATCACCGATGCAAGCTAGTGCTGGGTCATGCTTTTTCCTCTTTAACGGCTGTTCAAGCTGGATGGAAACTCATCTATTTGGGAAGACAACAACTGGAAGTTGCTGACTTTGCCATGCCAATCATCTCTCCAGCTTTTGGGGTGTTATGAAACAGGGAGTCTGGTTCTAAATGCATTTGGGGTGTAATACACGTCGACCGGTGAGAAACCAACAAGCCGTGGCTCCTCTTGTGTGGAAGGCGAGCGGTGAGTTTGCAGCAGACAGCACTAGATGGTGCAGTCACACCAGCAGAGTCACCCGGGAGCCCTGGCTGGCCCTTCAGCCGCCCTTCGCCGGGGCCAGCACTGCGCACCCCGAGGAGCGTTTATTTCTGTGACAGCACTGCTGTACGGAGAGGGTGCACTGGGGAGCCAAAGAGGGCAGAAAGCACTTTGTTTGGCAGCAGGCCTGCCCCAGAGAGCAGAGCCCTTTCCACAGTGGGCTGCAGAGATCCGAAAGCACAAAGTCCTGAGGCTTGCGGCAGCAGGTGCACAAGGGGGAACCTTTTCATATCTTCAGTGATGAGAAAAAGTTTCTTATACCGTCACATCTTCCATACAGGGTTGACCAGGACCACGCCGGTGCGCTGGTGCTACTCAATGATTCAGAAGGCAGAAGATGACACTTTCACTGCCGCTGACCTGCCCTTGTTCAGCAACTTGGTGAGGACACTTTGGTATGGAAAGACCTGTGGGAGGGCCTTGGATGACTGTCTGTCTTTCCCACTGCAAGCACCTTGAGGTAATTATAGAAATATAGATATGTGGATACATACATACATTCGTACATATGAATGTATGTGGGAATAGACGTTCTGAAAGGTGGGAGACAGAGCAAGATAGTTTCCTGAACTCCAAGATGCATCACTGTTCTTGAAATTTTTGCCTCTGTGGTGAAACAGAAACCTTTCTCTGGATCTGAGCATCCAGTTCCTGCAGGAAGAGATGTTGGAGTCAGGGGAAGGTGTTGAAGCAGGAGAGACCAACATCCTCAATGAGCAGCCCCTAGAATACCTAGACATGGCAGGTCCCCCAGACCTGTATGAGGTGAACAGGACAGGAAGGGAAAATGAGCCTCAAGTGGGTGTTAGTGTCCTCCACTCTCTGTCGGCAGTAACTGTGAAAGAGCCATGATCTGACAAGCGGGTGGCAGAGAAACTTTAGCAGGGCGGAAACACCAGCATTTCCCTGCACGCTGTGTTCCAGCTACAGCAGGGAAGTGAAAGGCCAAAGGGAAGTAACTCTAGGCTTCAGTGTGGCTGCTGCAGTTCACTGTTCCCAGGTCCAGAGAGGAGACAGAGCCTGAGCATGTCCTGCCAGTGGGAGCGTACACGGATACACACATACACTCAGAGTATATGAATGGTCCTTCAGCCTGGAGCACCACCTTATGAGAGGGGTAAGAAACATTAATTCTCTGAGCATCAGCACTATACTCCCCCTATTTAATTTTCTCTGCTTAAAAAAACAGAGTATCTTCTCCCTTTATAGACACTCTGCTCCCATAGTTTGGTTATATTTTCACCTCACAACAGGATCAGAAAGAAGTGTAGATTTTTCCGTGGAACATTAAGACAGGCTAACTTCAGCACTGTTTTGACAGTCTATTTTAAACTCTTCTGAGCTAAAGAATCATTAATATTTCAGTCTAGCTCATTTAAAGTTCAAACATAACCTTCTAAACTTTGATCTGTGTCCTGTATCTATAGTAGGAGCCAGTTAGATGGTTTTGGTGTCTTCCTTTCTATTACTTAGTTAAATAGGTAATTAGGGGAAAAACTGAACACCCAACTTTACACTTCACACTTCATAATGAGTTGTACTAATTATGTACTAATAGATACTTTTGTATTTCTTGCTTTCAGCAAATTTTAAAAACTATTCTGCCTTTCCCTCAGGAGAAAGGGAAAGCACTAGCCTCACAGCATGTTTGGCTCATTGCTGAGTGTTACTTTAAAGATATGAACTTACTTTTAAATTGAAGATATTCTTACTTCAAGTTTTCATATGTATGTATGAACATATTCTTTGAAAAGGACTCCATCATAGAGATGCCACTGTGGCCAAAAAGCATTTATCTGCTGCAGTTAAGTATTTATTGATGGACTTTATTTGTTATCAGGATAGTTTTCTCCATACTACATATAGAGGGAACTCCACTTTGGGGCTTTTTTTGTTTGTTTTTGTTGTGGTTTCCTTGTTGTGGGAAGGTGGGTGCAGGTTTTTCAATTATGAGGGTTTGCACATAGCAGTGAGTGGTTCAGAACATTTCTGCCTGGAGGAGCAGCCCATGGTCACAGCAGGGCCAAGTTCTGGAAAAGCATATCTGGTTAAAATGCAGTTGGCTTGAGGACAAGAGAGTATAAAAACCCAGTACATAGAATGGAAGCTCCACAGCCAGTAGAGTATATTTCCTGGCTACGGGAAAAAAAGTAGAGAATAAAGAATCAAGATCCCACCTTTCCCCTTCCATTTCTCACCCATCTGTGCAGAGTGGGATATGCAGCCCCCAGGAAGCTCTTGCTTGTTGCCTACCATCCTGCTTCCCCCAGCTGCTCTGGATGACCTATTTTATATTCTTGTGTTGCTGCAAACAGGTCACAAATTAATGTTCAATTGAAAGTGCTCTCCTTTTTTATAACTCATTTCAAGCTTTTTCTGGTTTTGCAACAGATTGTGGAGCCTCTCAGATTTTCTTCTAGAGCCAAGTTGGTCATAACAAACAGTTTTGTTCCCAGTAACAGAAATCTTACATCACTGTTTGTCTCTGCTCCTGCAGTCCTTCTCCAGCTGTGCTCTTCTGCTTCCCTGCATGTTGTTAGTGCCACTCACTGCCACTTCCCTGCTAGTTGTACCTTGCCACTCAATGGGGGCAATAAATCAATACTTTACATAGTTTACAACTCAAAATTGAAGCAAGATTCCATTATTTTTCAGCGATGTGCCAAAGTTCATGGGTTTTGTATTACAATACAGCAGTGTAACAGGTTGGTTTGCCTTAGCACATCACCACTGCGCTCCTGTACATTAAGCCACAACCAAAAATAGGACGTTTTGAAGTTTTAAGCAAAATCATCTCTGATGCTTAGATTCTAAGGTTAGATGCTCCCCAGTTATCCAAGCTCTTAATAAGAAAGCAGAGAAATGATGTGATGTCTCTTTTATTGAAAAAAATAAATGAGTAATAAATAACAGGATGTCCAGAGCCTTGAGGCACATCAAGAAGTGATTACAGAAAGAAGTATTGCATCTGTTCTTTCCATGAACAACTATTGGTTATGAGTGAAGGAAAACAAAATAGCAATTTCAACATAGTCAATATGCTGCCATAGTGAACATGAGCTTACTTCTACCAATTGTTATCAATGCTGGCTAAAAGGATTTGTCTGTTTGTTGGTGTTTTGGTTTTTTTTTAATTAAATATACTTCTGTATTAAGAACTGCAAGCAATATGCCCAGCCTTTGCCGCACAATTCTTACTGACGCTGGTTCCTCCCCTGCATCTGTGAGGCATTAACTGGCTCTACTGTGGGGAGGAGAGAGGATGTATAAGCCTGAACACAATTGCAGGATCAAGACAGATTATGCAAAAATCCAATAAAAGCATTTTCCCAGCAGGAAGACTTATACCAAAGAGAATAATGCTATTTTGAAGATTGTTCAGCAAATAGTCTAGTTTAGAAAAGTTTGTGTCAGCACTAAAATAATGGGCAGGTCATGTTTGTAGTTTTTAATTGCTCACATGAAATGATAACACCATCTGGGAGTTAAACAAACAAAAAAATCCCAAACCCAAACCAAATGTATTTGGGCTAAGAAAAGTTTTCCCTAAACAAACACCCACATTGCTGGTAGGGACTGTGGGAAGGCTGCCTTTCCAGTCAGCATCTCAAACAGTTTGGCCGACATTTCCCCCTCACAGCAGTATATAACCTTCCATCCCTTTCACTTTAGTGAGACAGCCTTGAAACCTTCACTTTTTTCAGCCACCCCTTGAACTACAAAAGCAAGTGAATTTGAAATCCTGTGGTCAGCCTCCTCCCATGTTTGCCTTCCTGCCTTGATGTCTTGGCATGCAGATGAGATGATCCTAGTGCTGGTGGCTGGGGCCAGATGCATAGTGCGTGAACTCATAGTTGTACCTAATGCTGTACGGGGCAGAGGTAGCTTGGGACCCTGAGGTGCATCGGGTCTGGGTACCCTGGAGCC
>JBCJKH010010061.1:2700-15667 GCA_039877255.1 Loriculus beryllinus | reverse complement strand
CTGCAAGAGTGAGTAACACTGATTCCTTTAGGAGAAATATCTTTATATATATGATTAACTAACTAGGGAGTTTGGCCCTGTCCTCCCTCCTTTGTCAAATGACACAATGATACAACAACGTAATACAAGGAAATAGCTATTAGAAGGGTACATTCCAGAGCTGGAAGCCTGAGTTTTGCTTCCATTTTTTCAGAAATGTGTATTCTATCATGATTAAAAATTATTATAATAATAGAAATCAATAACAAAACCACAGTAAAATCATTCAAAATCCCAATTAAATATTCATAAGACCTTAAATTTATTTCTGAATAAATATTTACAGGCTCAGAAACCAAACAATCTAGCATGGAAGATATAGGTACTGGAAGGCTTTAGAAGGCCTATACCACAAAATGCTACCTATTCTGTGAATAATAGTGAGATATAAAATAGCAGGGATAGATGCTTGTGTTTGCCTTACAGCCAACTTAAATTGTAGAGTGAGACTGTCCCCACGGAAATCCATGCATCTCACCTTGTGGAAACACTGTGTAAAAAAATTAACAGACATAAAAAAACCAAATTACTGCAAAGGAAACAGTATTCTTTTGCTTCAAAACATGGTGCAGGCATTATACAAAAGTTCAGACTAAATGATCATAATGGACCCCTTTTGACTTTAAAAAATTCATCTAAAGTTGAGGAAGGAGCTTTTTAGCATATTAAGAAATGTAAGTAGAAAAAGAGATCAGAAATAAGTCTTAAGCTGGGAAATTTTAATAGCACATCAGAACTCTACTCAATATAAAAAAGCTCAGGGTTAATTCAATGAGCATATCTCACTTGTACTCAAGCTATATCAGTTGACTACTGTAATCTTTCTAATTATCCTTCCTTCCTCTTCCTGTTTTATCTCTAATTTATGCTGAAAGTAGACCTTTTGGCCCTGTTGCATTCATATCAAAACTCTAGCAGGAAAGCCTATATTTATTAAAAATCTTACTCGATTTCAAGATGAAAGTATTTTAAATTAGCTTTAGATAAACATGCCAGTACAGATTCTGAGTTGTAGCTAGCCTGTATAGCCACATTGATTCCAATGGAGCAATGACTCTTTAAGCCTACTAAGTATTTGGGCTAGAGGTTTCTGTAAATTTGACTGATATTCATCCTTGTGGCTTTGACCTTTATCTCAGACTATTAATTGAACGAACTGTACACAGGATCTCTTTGAAAAAAAAAATACTGAGGATTTGCAGTAAATGATATCTTAAACAGCATCTTATTTAAAGTAACTGACATAAAATATATTTTAAACTATACTAGTGCTTTGTACAATGGTATAAACCACAGTACTCAGATCTTGCTCTGAGCAAATGTCAAGCAGATATGTGGCTTTTAAGTTAAAGATGGAAACTACCTACTTCACAGGGGATCACAACACATCAGACAATGGGGAATTTTAAGACAAAAGGCAGGAGTAAAGTTTTAGTGTTACAAAAGGGTGTCATAAACTTGTCACTGTTTTTCTCTAAGTTCCCTATGGTTGTAAGTGTATTGTGCTACCCCCATCCCTTATTAATGAAGTGCCTCCAAAATACTTCCACCAGTGTTAGTTTGTCATTATCCACTTTGATCCAGAGTAGAAGTACCAAAATGCTCTTAAAAACCCAAAATAAGCTCCCAAAAACAAATCCCCACTCCCAAACACTGAATGAGTAGTTTAAAATGTTAAACAGAATAGTGCTTACAAGCATGTGTTTTAAACAATATTTGTTTAGGGATTTTGCCTAGGTCTGCCAATTACAGACTCAAAACCATAACTTTATTTCAGAATGAGAGATATGGGAAGCAGTGGTGTCACCTTTTCTTTTTTTTGTAATCCAAGGTGCTAGAGGTCTGCAGGGGGTGCATGATTAGCAAAAGCTTACAGCTGTATTCTGCCCTAGATCTGCATGAGGAACCAGCAGTCACACCAAGAGCGTACACAGACCTCAGGCAATTTATGGCCTGTAGTTACGAATGAGATGCTAAACCCTTCCTGAATGTAATGTCAAACACACTGCAGCGGTATTGATTAACCTAATTTTTCTGTGTTTTTCAATCTTGCTGTGATGATAAACTGCACTATTACAAACTGACATAAAGCATGAAATTGCATTTAGAGTAATGAATGCCTTTTCATGACACAAAAGGGGTGAACCAAATAAGTATTTAGCCTGAATTAGTAGTGAGTACAGAAAATAGGCAGGTAATTTGTTTCTCCTAAACTGCCACTCCTGTGGTGAAGAATGGTTCCTTTTTCCTTCTTTTCCCAGTTCCTTTTTCACTTGTCTTTACTGAACAGAAATTCTACCAGAATCACCAAAACAGGTCACAGTGATTCAACAATGCTTCACATGGTTCAGAATCAAATACCACATGATGACTTCTGTCAGCTGCTGACAAGAAATGTCCAATACAAGTTATTCCTCTCTTCTCTCCTTCTGTCATCAAATAAATTTAAGAACAAAAAATTGTTTTTCAATGTACGTTTAACACAATAAACCCAAATATATTGGAAAATACGATCAGCATGTGAAGAAAAATTTAACAGTTCCAAAGGGAAATGGTTCTAGTCATCCTCAGGACAAAGTATTCTGCTCTGAGAGCGGGAACCAACAAAGAGATCTCTCTCCCTGCATCTTCTTTCATTTCAAAGAAAAAAAAAAAAAATAAAAAAAAAAATCTCTAGTTTACTAATCCACAAGAATTAATGAGAACCCTCAGAAATGTTGGATTGTGTGACCTAGTGTATGTTGAGGTGAATACTTCTTACTGATTTATTACTTAATGATACTGAGAAAGTCAGCTTCTCAGACTAAGAGACACAAAAAATACAGGACAAGAAAAGACAGGAGAAGCCATTGATAAATAATTGATTAATTAGACAATACCTAAATTGGATATTGTAAAAAAAAAAAAAAAAAAAAAGAAAAAGAAAAGAAAACACAACAAAAAACACAACTTCCAAGATTTCCAAGAAAACATAGTACTTTATGAATTTAAAAATTATTACATTTTTAAAGAAAAACTGATTTTTAATTAGTATGCCAGTTCAACTACATATATTTCAGAAGATTCTTATCAGTTTACACTAAGAACTGGGACTGAAATACTGAAAATAAATATTGAAAATCTACTCCCTTATAAACAAAAAAACTTTTAAGGTGCCTTTCTAAAGAAGTGAGAAACAGTCATCGGTAAGGCAAGCAAGCGTCTTCCCATTCAACAATTTTGTGTGTGTGGAGTTACTGGGCATTGAATCCAGCTCAGGTCAGGTCACTGCTGCACTTACACTGCTTCTTGTAAGTCTTGTCCTCCATTGGTTCAGGTGGCTCCTGCTTCAATAGATCCCATAACATGCAATTGAAATCCTGGGTTACATTAATTTAAAGGTATTTTCATTACAATCTCTGCCCTTGGTCCCTTTGGACAAGACCATAGGGTTTAACATTGCAATGAACTTATCTACTTGCCTCTGCTCTGGCTCGGACTTATTCACAGACTGCAGTCCCATGTGCATCCCCACTGCTGTGATGAAAACATTCTCAAGCACAGCACAGTAAGGTGATAAGCAGTACAGCAAGCAGCAAAAGCAAAAAACTGCTACTATTGAACACTAGTCTCTAGTATACAGTAAGGCAAGTGAGCCTAAGCCCTTCGAGCCCCAGCCCAGGTGCCAGAAAGGACTGTCCTGGTTTAACCCCATCTGGCGAGTAAGCGCCATACAGCCACTCACTCCTCCTGTGGCAGAATGGAGGAGAGAATCAGATGGGTAAAAATGCGAAAGCTTATGGCTTTTGATAAAGGCAGCTTAATAGGGAAAGTAAAAGCTGTGCACACAGACAAAGCAAATCAACAAATTCATTCACTACTTCCCATCTGCAGGCAAGTGTTCCTCCAGGAAAGCAGGACTCCATTGTGTGTAATGATTACTTGGGAAAACAAACATCATAACTACTCCTTCCTTTTTCTTTCTTAGCTTTATAGCTGTGCCTGATGTTTTATGGTATATAAAATTCCTTTGGCTAGTTAGGGTCAGCTGTTCTGGCTGTGGCTCATCACAATGTTTTGTGGTACTCCTCACTGTCAGAGAGAGTACGCGAAACTGAAAAGTCATTGATTTAGGGTAAGCACTAGTTCGTAACAACTAAAACAAGGATGCATTATCAAAATTAATCTCGCACCAAATCCAAAACACAGCACTATACCAGCTTCTAGGAAGAAAATTAACTTTATCATAGCTAAAACCAGGGCACTCAGTAACAACTGTGATGGCATAATACTGCAGATTTATAGTAGCAGACGGAATGATCAGTGTAATAGGCTGATGCAGAACTCAAAATACATTATTTTGAAATTACATAATGCCTTTTGTTGACTTTAATGAAATAAAAGATTAATATTTTGTCCTGATCAGTAATCAAATATTTACACAATCTTTATTCAGGCTGCTTCTCTAATGCTAATGGAAAAGCTTTCATATGAAATTTCGGCACTTTTAAATTTTGCTATGGATTTCTGTTACTGCCTTCCATTCCCTTACCAAACTGCATGTAGAAGATGGAAAATGCACTAGAAGAATACAAGGAGATTTTCTAACGATTTGAACTTAGAAAAACTAGTCCATTTTCTATTTTGAGGGAAGAATTGCATCAACAGTAGTTTGATATAAATTAGTTCACTCAAAACTGAACTGCTCTAAAATATCTCTTTACTGTGGTCCAGGGGAGTTACCAAAACTAAACAGGAGGATAGGGTACAGCTTGCAGATTTCCAGCATCTGTAGCTGACCAATTCTCTTAGGGGACTGGAAGCATATAGACAATAAGATGAGGAGTAGATGTTTTCTACAGTCATCTTTTCGTCCATTAACCAGCAGTTGAGAAAATGAAACCTGCTTAGTGTATATTAATTGAAATGGCCAAATTTCTTAGCAGGAAAGTTTAGGATTAAAAAGGATTAGCAAATGTCATTCAATAACTTCAAAAGCCATCATCAGACTTAATTTCTTCATTTTATGTTTTTAATGGAGTATGGTTTGTGTTAGAGAAAGCATCTGTTTAATGTACTTACACTCTAATTGGTACTTGAATTTACTAAGTCCCTATTAATTTTATTTTATAATTTCTCATCTAAATGACAATTTATGTCTTTTCTTTATGTCTTTTTAGTTTTAAATAATGGACATTAAATGAGCAGGGTGTTACAGAGTGATACAACACAATTTTCTGGTTAACTTTATCACAAGCATTTGAAAACCATTCTGAAGGGCTTGTAGGACCATATTTAACCTTTCAAAATTTCTCTTACCAAATCCAGACATTAAAAGACCCAAAGCCTATTTTTGCCATTCAATTCCCAAAGTCCTGACAAAGTGAGCCTTTTTACATTCAGGATATTTCCTCTGTGTTTCTGACAACTGAATTTTGCTTAAAAGCCTTGTGATTATATCGATACTTGACACTATGCAAAAGGTGTGTCATTTCACATAAAAAAGGCAACTTAATTAAACTACATTTAAAGTTCCCTGTAAATCTGTAGACATGTTAACACCCCTTTCCTTTTTTCTTTTTTTTTTTTTTTTTAAAGTGAACCTCATTTTTGATGAAATGATCCCTAAACCAAACATTAAAGAGCAGAAATAAACATATGGAACTGGGCTGTATTCTGTTTTAGAGATTTAAGCCAGGATGAGGAATGATGTCTTTCAAAAGCATGCAGATAGAAAGCTTCAAGACAAGGCCAGACCTGCAAATCTCAAACATATTACTTTTGTAAAAGTACATATTTCTTAAATAGACTTTAATCTGAGTAGGGAGCAAAGTGTCACTTCCATAGGCTGCCACTTTTTTGATACACCGAAATGAATATGATTTTATATACTATTTGTTTTTATTCAATATGTTTAAAGTGAGTTCCAAACACCTGATTTCAGAATTTTCCATATGTATTCATTTGATGATGAGGCTCGCACACTTCTGTCAAAGACTGCTAACATAAATAAAGGACATGTCTACATGATGAATGGAGATGTCTATGAACATGACTGTTGACACCTGGCTAGATCAGACAACTTCTGAATGTTATCTAATCTGCGTTTCCAGATGCAGAAGAAAGCTTCTCTGTGATATCAGAAAGAACAAACAAACAAGCAAACAAAAAAAACCCCGAAACCCGACCCAATAAAAAATAGGGTGTTTTTTTTAAACATGAGAACAAAATAATTCAGTTTTACTAAGTCACACATACAGGACTTTCTTCTACTCTAATCTCAGAAGTTAGTCATATGCAGCTCTGCTTAACCAATTGCATATTTTGTTTACGCTTTATTCCAGACCTCCCAAGGTATGTTATTTCAGTACAGCAGAAGAATGGATATGACCATTAGTGGTTCTATATTTGAAATTACACCAATGGAATAAATCTATTTTATTAAAAAAAAAAAAAAAAAGGAAATAATTGCACTCATGAGGCTATTATTAGAATTTGTCCTTTTTTTTTTTTTTTAAATGGATTCGAGATAGAAAATGTCTGAATTATGTTAACAATTAAAAATATGAGGTACAGTTTTGAATAACTATGTCACTGTGGTTTCAGTAAACTTCTTCAAAGAGGAATGAATTTAAAATTCAAACCCTCTTCTACTGGTCATGTATGTTAAACTTAAAATGCATATGTTTACAAAACCTAAAATGCACAACTAAATGCAACATTTCCTCTTAGCAATTGCCTTCCTATCACATCTTAAAATTATTATACTTTAAATTCACCATTGTTTATTCATTCACATGGCACTTCTTTTCTAGTAGAGTACTAAATTGTCTTATGCAGGAAATAAATTAAAAAAAAAAAAGAAAAGAAAAGAAAAAGTGTCAGTTATTAAGCATAATGTGCTACTGACAGAGGAAAAGCAAGAACAAAAAAACTATATGCAGTCAGAACAACAGTAGTAACTGAAGATGAGAAAATCAGTTTAGGATAAAAAAAGACTTGCAATCCCTCTGAAAATCACACTGACCAGGATTTGAACATTTTTTCACTTTAAAGGTTTTTGTACTAACTTCATTCCCTTTCACTCTTTTCAATTTTCACCTGCTATGAATTCTTTATTCTGGCTAGGATATGAAATTGAATTATAAGAGGCTGTGTTCTTAGATAGCACTTTGAATTCAAAGACTTAAAAAGCACTTTGCCGAGACAGCCACTGCCACTGTGTATTCTTTATCAGTTAGGAAATAAGACTTAGCTTTAGAAAACATCCACGTTTCCCGATATTTCCGTCTGACCATTATTTGCTAAAGGAGCACAAAAGCTGAATAAAGTTTTTTAAGTTCTAGTGCTTGTGCAACCAAGTGCTTGTGCTCACTTGTAACAGATAAGAAATCCTATAGAATAAAATGTTGAAAATGTACTTTTAAAATCAGCTCACCAAATAAATTGCTCAGATCAATCTTACAATTCATTGTGAGATCAGATACTCAGAAAACAAACCTTTTTTATAAGTTTCTCTTATATAAAACAACATTTTCAAGTGCTCTTGAAGACACATGGGTGTCATCTAATAACAGATAACCTTTCTGGTATACAGCATAATTAAATTAAAGTAATTTTACATGCATAACTTTATCTCAGCAGAGATTTATGTGCTTTGTCCTTTTTTAATTTTTCTGTCACAGCATAATTTTGTCTGGAGTAGAAGAAGCTGTTCAAGACATGAAATTACTGCTAATGAAGCTTCCTCTTCTTAGCATTCTTATAGTTAAAATTCAGAGTAAAGAGCACAGATAGTTTCGCAGAACTTACCACATAACATAAATTTCATTATTACTTTTAGTAATTTAACAACCTTCCTTTGCTTTACACTAAAAAGTAATAGAAAATCAAAATATTATTGAAAATATATAAAAATATCAGATATGCTCATGACTATTAATATGTATATAAGACAAACTTTGTCCCATAATGTTTTTATGACAAAAAAAATGCCAATATGATATATGCTTTCAATATCATACTGTAACATCTGCTGGTTGCTTTAGGTAGATACCATGCTGTGAATATTGTCTTTTTCTGCTAAATATAAAACCCTTCACTAACACACTAGCGCACAGTCACACACACACACTCAATATGATGAGAAAGATAATCATAATGCTTTGTAAAATAATATGGTGCAGGTGAGCTATATATTTTTGCACCTTCAAACCTAAAATTAGTTTTTAACTTCACCAGCCATAAATTACATTTCAGTGTGTTATAGTTTGGAAACTAAAAAGCTTATCTCTGTCAACAAAGCATGCTTGTTGTTTTTTACTTAACTAGCATTACAAAAGGTATGAAAGGGTGCCTTTGTGAAAGAGCAGTATTTTGAGTTCGTGCTCTTAAAACACTTTGCAGTTGCATTTACATAGCATTAATACATTTAGAGCGTGGAATCATCATTAGTGCTAAATTAAAAGCAATTTGTTTTCAGGTGTTAAGAACTGTGTGTGGACAGAATAAAAGCTTTAAATTAACAGGCTATTAATTTATGTATAAATTTGATGCTCTTGTTTGTGTGGATTGTGACAGTTTAGGACTTTCATCATGTAAATGATTTTCTGTAGTTTTCAATTATTGACAGACTTTTTCAAAGTGTTCTATTTTTTTTTCCAAACAATGTTTACCATTGCAGTTAATATATGCCATTAGCTATGGATCCTCCAAGTAACTGTGCATGTGAACGTGTCTCAACGACAGCTGTGCATTTCTGCCTCAGATACTCCTCTCCTTTATGCACCCCAACAACCTTGATTATAGATATCAGAGAAAGATCCAAAAATTGGCACCTTTCAGAAAAAAAATATTGCTATTGAATTTCTCACAAGTGAAACAAGTGTTAAGCAACAGTTGTGAAAACCTAGAAGAAAAAAAGTAGCTTATTTCCATTCAAATATTTATCAAAAGCATTACTTAATTTTTCTATGTGAAGGTTTAGCAATACAAATAAAACCAGTTCCAGATGCTTTATCCTTATACATCCATGGACTTCATATTTTTCAGATAATTTGTTCGTTGACCTCTTTCCAACATGTTCAAACCCGTTTCTGAAAACAGACACAAAAGAAATCATTGTGTATAGTAACCAGGAATGAGCACTGACTGCGTTAAGTATAGCAAGATTTTATTTTCTAACTTTGTTCTTTTAAACCACTCTCAAGTTATGTTCCTAAAACTGCTGTGATTAACGCCTCTGTAAGAATATCTCCTGACAGCCAAAAAGAAATTTTCATTTGTTTACAGCTTTGAAATAAATCCCTTTACAGTTGAAAACAAATAGTAGAATTCTTAAGAGCCAAGTAATGCTGGCAATTCAGCAAAAATCTTGGAAACTTATCTTGGTCTAAAGACCATCAGCATTATCAGTAACCCTTTCAAAAAATAACTAAAAAATGATCAAATATCAGTGAAAAAATAATATCATGAACAGCACCCCTCTCCTAACTTTATAAAACTTCAAGATGTGGTAAATCACAAAAATTGATAAATTAAAAATTTGACATACAGGCAGTTAAAAAAATATCTCCTCTACAGATGTGTGTAAGGTGTGAAGGGCTGACCATTCAGACCAGTTTTGTGTCTGAAATTAAATGTTGCTGCAGTCTTTGTTTACCAAAATTTGTGCATGTATATGGAATTTCCTCAACATATTTCTTTCAGCTGTGTTTTTTAGTACGACAAAACTCAGAACAGGTCCACGGGATTTTCCAACAAACAAGAAAAACCCTTCTTTCTTCAACAGAAATACAATCCACTTATACTTTATTAAAATTTTGGGATAAATAAGTTGAAAGGAAGAAGAATGCATTTTATGAAACTCAACCAGTGATTTGTATCACTGCAGCTCACCAGGTAGGTGGCTCTGACATCATATATTCACTGGAACTTTCTTCAGTAGGCCAAGGGTAAACAATTGTGTTGCCATTGATGTGGGGGAGTGAGGAGAGAGGGCAAGACATAACTTTAAAATCTTCTGTTGGAAATATCACCTGAGAAATAAATATGAGCTGTCTGAGATTTATTTCAAGTATACACATCACAGACTTTAAAGTCACTGCTTTTGAATAACATGAAATTCGGCCATACACAGTGCGAAAGCAACAGAAATGCTCTTCACTGATGAAAAGCTGAAGACCGTGTCCAAATCTCTTGCTTTAAATTTCCAATGTTCTTGATGGTTTTGCCACAAATTGAGAGGATTTTACCTGCTGAGGTGGCCAGGGAGACTTAAATTCTGTGGCACTCATAAAATAATCCCATGAATGCAATTGGTTCCTTCTACTTTTTAGTGCATTTTTAAGATAGCAAAGGTTACAGTTAGAGGCCTTGTTTTCTCATATTAATTTAAACTTTCTCTACTGGTGTTTATGACTGCCTGCTGGTTTACAGACATGTTACTCTCTGTATTAAAGCAAGAGAAATAAAAAAGTCTCTTTGTCTCACAGCTGTAGCCTCAGTTCCTATTTTACCTATTTATTGTTAGAGGTTTTATTGGCAGAGGGAAATATTACTTATTCATTCACTCAGTTGTGTTTCATTCCATTTTAAAATTTTTTTGGGGGGTGCTGTGTTCAGGAAAGCAATTCACTTCAGATAACTTGAATCAGAAGTAGCTTCTAAAGCATAAGTTCCAGCCCGTTTGCATTTTTCTAGTATTGAAAAGAGAGGCTGAGATTTCCTATACTATTCCTCACATTGATTCCCCTGTTCAGTCTGAATAGGAATTGGGAAAGTAAGAATGTTTCAGAACCTTCAGGAAAGCAATGCTTTGCACAGGAAGAAGAGAGTTATGTTCTTGGAAAAAGTGAAAACCTTGGGATTTTTCCCATCCACAGTTAAATATTGAACTTAGAGCTTCCTGGTATCCAAGCAAATACTTTCTTTTCATATGACAACAGATGATGATCTCAGGTATTGTTTGCTGTCTATGGACTGGAACAACAGTATCCCATTTCTGCACCATTTAAGACCAAAGTTGGGATCACTAGCCATGTATTTTGTTTCATTTCTACTTTTGCTTATCTGTGAACTGGAACTTGGGAATGGAATTTGGGTATATGAGAGTGCTTTCAGATATACAGATGAAAAATACTTCTATATCCATGAAAATATTATTATGTTCTCACTATTCTATGATTCTATTCTATTCTATAATTCTAAAAAAAACCCCACAAAACAGTAAGAGATTACTTTTGTGCACTGTGTATATTTATGCCTTCAATTTATTTTAAGAAGCACTCTTTCATGTAATTCACTGGTAATGATCAAAATAATCACTATGTGGGAAACAACATTTTCAGTCTCTTTGGTCAAAAATTGTAAAGAAGCTTCAGAAGACAAAATAGTACCTCAAGGCTCTGTATTCTTCCATCAGTCAAGTCTGTTGTCACTTGAAAGCAGTGTCTGAGCTTCAAGAAACTTAGACATTGCTGTCCTTACAGAAGTGACTTGAAATGTTTGCATGCTTTCCCTAGAAATATTTACCTTCTATTGATTGTTGTTGTGATGCATGTGAGGTGTTTTTAGGTATTTATATTAAATTGAATTCAGTTCCCTGTTTTTCTGAAAACACTCCAAAAATCAGCTAAACATTTTATCTTTCTGGGGCTTTATTTTAGGCAGAAACAGCATAGTACAGTCTATGTGTCTGTCCAAGAACTGGAAGAGGATGTCTTATGTTCTTTCTAAGAAGAAAATCTCTTCTCACAGAGATCTACAAATCAAAATATTGCTGATTCAAAAAAATGTGATGATTCAGGTGAGAAGTGGCACACGAACCTTTTCAGCTCTGTCCATCATTAACTCAAAATAGAACATCCATTCAGGTGGACATGATACGATAGCTATGGATAAAAGATAAGCTATTTATCAACACTGGACTTGTTTATATTATTTAAATAGACTCCTGGTCATGCAGTGATGAGAATACGCTTTGCCCTGGAGTATGAATAAAACAGTGCTTCTGGAAATTCAAGGTCATGCATTCAGATTTCTGACGCATGACTGCACCTTCATCATTGATTCAGCTGAGCTGAAGTTGTTTTCTCTTAGCTTCTCCCTTGATTTTACAGAAGGCCACAACCTGATATATGTGTGTACAATGCTAACATGATGGGCAACACAATTTCCAATTCTGATTAAATGTTAGTAGAAAAATTTGCAACTTGTGTGGTAGGACATTGTAACACTTTGACCAGAAAGGCTGTGAACTCCCCACTCCTAGAGATACTCAAAATAAAGTAAGGCCCTAAATAATATCCTTTTGGTCATGCTCTAACTAAGGTAATTCAACCAAAAGACCTTCAGACATGCTTTTCCAAACCAAATTACTCTATGATTATGCAACTATTAGAGTGCCTTACCAATAATGATGGAGATAAAACCTTCTAATACAGAATCATAGAATAGTTAGGGCAGGAAAGGACATTAAGATAATCTAGTTCCAACCCCTCTGTCATGGGCAGGGACATCTCACACTAAACCATGCCATGCAAGGCTCCATCCAACCTGGCCTTGAACACCATCAGGGATGGAGCATTCGTAACTTCCCTGGGCAACCCATTCCAGTGCCTCACCACCCTCACAGTAAAGAACTTCCTCCTTACATCCAATCTAAACTTCCCCATTTAAGATTTAACCTGTTACCCCTTGTCCTGTCATTACAGTTCCTGATGAAGAGTCCCTCACCAGCATTCCTACAGGCCCCCTTCAGATATTGGAAGGCTGCTATGAGGTCTCCATGCAGCTTTCTCTTCTCCACGCTGAACAGCCTCAACTTTCTCAGCCTGCCTTCATACAGGAGGTACTCCACTTCCCTGATCATCCTTGTGGCCCTCCTCTGGACTTGTTCCAACAGTTCCATGTCCTTTTTATGCTGAGGACACCAGAACTGCACACAATA
>JBCJKH010010055.1:6373-91366 GCA_039877255.1 Loriculus beryllinus | reverse complement strand
TCCCATCCCAAGAACATGGACCACTCCAACTTCCAGACAGTGTCAGGATCTTCTTACCCTTGATTTGATCATCCCTGCTAGCTCTGTTAAGCATCTCTCTTTCACACTCATTCAAACCACAGCATAACACATAGCACCACATCTTCAATAAATTAAAAAAAATAACAATTCTTTTCCTTAGTTTCATCATTCAGGCAGACTTATAGATCAAATAAATGAAGAATCAGATAATCTTCATTAAAGATCAGATTATGTTTAAGATCAAGGACTACACATCATTTGATATTTAAAAGCCACACAAAACTATTTCACTGCTGTAACATAAAAACTTACCCACTTGGCAATTGGACACCCCTGAGAGCTTTTTCCTTCTTTTCCTGTATAACCACTACCTCTATTCTTACAGCGCTTCCTTTTGCTCCATACCTGCATTAAAAAAAGTTAATGAGTTAGATAAACTGCTGTAGACCATTTTAAAACAGGACACTTTTCCTGTGTTTCCACAATAAAACAAGAGTAACAACTTCATTTTCACATAACTGAGAACAGAAAGAAAACAAAATATTTCTAATATCAAAAACACTTTTAAATGTAAAATCCTATTTACAAGAGTGATCTTTGGCATCTCTCTTCTGATAACACATTTCTGCCACTGAGGAAACATTATCTGGGAAAGAAAACGTTATCTGCATGTAAATCCTAGTGAACTCAGTCACTAATGTGACCTTTCTGTCCAGTTTGCCACAGCTTCTTGGCATGTAGAACACTAGAAAAGCTAATTCTGTCAGCTGCTGATCGCTGTCATTCCTATTGACTTCAACAGCACCTAAGAGCACACTGCACTTGAAATTCAACCCTGAAATTGCAAGAGCTCAGGAAAGACATGAGAGTTTGGAACCTAAACGCTAGTGTCTAACCTCATGCACACCTGAACAGGAAAGAGCTTTTTAAATAAGTACTGAGAAAGCTTAGGAAAACAAAGCTGAACATGGCTTTCTCATCACTGTTGTTCTTTCCTGTTTAGACAGCCAAAAATACTGTGAGCATTAAACGCTCTATTTTCCTCACCTGTTCTCCATTATTTCTCTCACAGCAGCAACGCTTGGTCCTGTCCCAAGGTGTGTGTAATATGGGCCTTCATCTTTCTCTATAATTTGCTCTGTAAGCAGGTTGAGAAAGCTGAGTTGTCACATATAAAATTTATTTACACCATTAAAATAAGATTAGAAACAGTTTACAGAAGCATCTTCCAAGTTAAATTACAATACAGAAAATTTGTCCTTGAAATGCACTGAATAAAGCATATGACAGATTTTTCTCCTCGAAGGCATCCAAATTAGCTTATACTTGTTTCCTCCTATTAATCTGCCAGCATTTATTCTTTATGTTATAAAGTAATCCTAATTATAGTAATATTTTGCATTCTTTACAAATCTTCATTACAGGAGCTGTAAACTAAGTTAAGCTTCTCAATATCCTTCTTGCTAGGAAAACATTAATTCATTTTAGACAAAGGAAAATTGAGAGGAAAAAACAAGTAACTGATAGTCATATACTACAGAACAGTAAACATAATCCAGGCCTCTTAACTAGCACTCTATTGATTCAGAACATTAAAGCAACGATAAAACAATTTGACTGTGTACAATTTGTTGTAAAATTCCTGACTTGTGTTTCCATCTGTGAGCTTTGATAGTCTGAAAACACAGTATGTCTAGCACCATTAATCAAGCTGTACTTGCAAAATCCTCAGTACTGAGTTTGGCGTGACATCTCATCCTGCAATGCAAATTATCACGTATGCAGCCTCAGTGGAATGCTGCTTTCCCCCTCCTCTCTCCAGTAAAGAGGCACCCAGTAGCATTTGACACAGGCTCTTCAAAGCAAACTGACACTAGTCATCAGGATTAAGTGACAGTAGCAATACCATCGACAACTACGCCCTGCCGCTTACCTAACAGCATTTAGGCCACAATGACAATATACTGTGAAATTTTTACCCGGCCCACCTCAGACAGAAACTAGTTCATAAAAATCGGAATCTGATATACAGCAGATAAATTGACACAGAGCACAAGTCAGCAATGACAACAAATGAAAAGAAATCATTTTTCTCCTGGGTTTAAATTTAAGTAGAGAATTTAAATCTGCCATTTGCACTACCAAAAATAATAAATTCTTCCATGTTCTGCAGGTCCAAAGAGCACTGAGCACAAGTTACAGAAAGGGACAAAATAATTTACTCCCATTTCCTAATGGCGAAACATTGATTCTTTTGCAGCAGCAAAGTAAGTGTCAAGTACACTTCTCACATTAAAGGACGCGACATAACACACCTCTATCTGAAAGGCATAGGAAAAGTTAGCAAAAAGACTTACCAACACAGTCACAAGTTGGCAATTCAGACTGTCCTTTTTTTGTAGGTGTATCTATTAAATTTTTTGTAGGGGTATCAAGGAACTTCATAGGTGATTCAAGGAAACTGCTGAGTGTGTTTTTTGCTGGAGAGCACCCTGAGTCACTTGTGCTCTGCAAGTGGTCAGTACCCAAACTGGCTGGCGTCAGAACAGACACTTCGCCCGCACTCTCCATGTTCCTGAGGGCTTCAACAGAACCTGGTACCTGGGCCCCACCACAAGAAACAGGTAGCACCTGCAACTTTGGATCTACTTGTTCGACAGCACCCTGCTGAATACAGGCTTTTTCTTCAGTATGGATTTCATTAGCTCTCAGGTTAGACTGATTAGAAGTTTGAGGCAAAGGATGCATCTGACTGACATTCGCTGTTTGCTGTACCTGAGAATTGCATTTTTCTGTAAACATCTGTAGGCTTTCGCTTGGTCTGTTCAATAAGGATGCTGTTTTCAACTGTGAAAGAGCCAGAGCATTACCAGAGGACAGGTCACTATGTTGGTTACGTGCAACAACTTCATTTTTCAGAGGATCAATGCCTAGTGGCTCACTAGAACCTGCAGTTTTGATTTGCTCACTCACCACTTCAGAGCCAAATAACACGTCTTTTTTTTTTTTCTCTTGAGGTATCTCAGGTAAACATCTATGGAATTTTATCTGTGTTTGTGGGAGAAATAATCTAGTTTTTTCTTGTGATGCTAAATTTTGATTCAGTGCTCTCTGTGCTTTGGTTCTTGGAGTCTTTTTTTCAGATGGAGTTGTTCTGGAGTCCTGTGGCAGGGTTTGACCCAGCTTGTGCAGTTTTGATGATATCCAAATGTCCTGTAACTCACTATGCTGGCATGACAACGGCTGTAGCTGGTTTCGATTATTTTGTTGATAGTGTGCTTCTTGAGGCTTCTTTTTGTGTCTTGGTTTCCATGGTACAGCATTTCCTTTTTTATTTGTTGGCTGCTTCTGTTTTAACAGTAAAGAACTATGATTATGCTTAAAAAATACAGATTCTTTTTTCTGAAACACATCTTGGTTATATTTTGGCTGCCTCTCATGTGATATTAGATTAAGCAGTGATGCTTGTATGTCATTCTTCTGCACAGGATTTGTCTGGTTTGATTCAATTAGTGCTGCAAGCTGAGTTAGTTGTGTAGCTACATCCTCTTCATCCTGGCTGTGAATTCCTCCTTTAATCAAAGAACTAGGTTCCAAGTTCAAATCATTACATGTTGGCTTTTGCTCTAACTGGCCAAGAGTTTCCAAGTTATTACTTGTTTGCTGGACATTATGTGAAGCACTGCAATACCGTGCAAGGGTGACTGGATCGCGAGTGTAATTTTTCTTAGTAGCATATCCTGAAAATGATGTTGCATTAGATGTTAAGTCAGATAAAGTTTTGGTATCTTTTGAGGATAACTGTAATTTATGCATCTCACCAGCCAGATTGGTAGGTTTTTCACACAAATCAGAAATTGAGCTTTGGCCATTGTATAACACGGCCTTATTAGGGAGAGGGTTCTGCGAGTGAGTGCAGTGAGCCAAGAGCTGTTGTTCATTCTGTAAGTAAGCATCTTTGATTTCTTTTAACGCAGAAGATTTGAAGGAGGAGGAGATATCCCTTTTATAACTACGGAACAAGTTGGAAGTTGTTTCTTCTGTATGTTCAGTACTTTCAGTTTTAGCTGGTGAAGTTGTTTCTAAAGGGACTTCAGATAACTGTGTTAAAGCTTCAATAGCTACAACCTGCTCTACAGTTAAATTTCTGGTTTTAATCAGGGACAGGAAAGTTGGCTGGAATGAAGAATCCTCATGTTGTGTCTCTGCATTAAGTACTTTAAAGCCATCCTTCCCTGCATGTGCTTCTTCTTCAGGCAGCTGAGGGCAACACAAGCTTTCTTGCAGATCTGAAATGGAACCTGTCTGCAAAACTGCCTTATCATAATCCTCAAAGATGCTGCAAGTGCAGTTTTCCTCTTTCATCAAAACATTTTCTTGCTTTTCTGGGTGAACGCAGCCAATGCCAGTCACCAGAGTGTTTACTATGTTACTCAGATTGGTATTGTTTGTCCATTGCATATGTGAGTTGCTTGTCAAATCTGTTCTTTCTTCTACAGACACTTTTTTCAGTGAAGCAACTGCTTCTGGTGGTGAATAATGTAAAGGTTTTATGCCATTTTTGTTGGTCTGTGCAAATGAATATTTTGGCTCAGCTAAGTGACTGGGAGAGACTGCTCTTTCACTGTCTTCAGCGTTTTTCAAGTGTTCGTTGCCTGGTACAGTTCCATGGATATCTCCATTGACATGGACGCTAAAAGATGGCTTCTCATTATGTGCCCACTTCTCTGCTTCTACGCCTGTCATTCTTTCTTTCTCCTTAGACTGCACATTTTCAATGGGTACTGTTTGGTTTGTTTTCACCCTGTATTTTTCACCATGACCACATATACTGCATTCCATGAGTTCTGGTCTGCGGCCATTTACTGGTTTGTTTTCTAAATTTGCCTATAAAATAATTTAAAAAAATATTGTTGTAACAGCAATGTAATGTTAAAAAACATTAAAAATAAGAAGCATAAGATTTACAGCAGTTAAACCCTACTTTGACAGATGGAGGAATATCCTAATCAAGCACAGGCACAGACACTGAGGAAAAAAATCCCCTGAAGCCTAAAAACCCTGTCTATATGTATAGCTGTTTTTCCCCACTGCCTGGGGCAGAGCAGAGGAAGAAACTGTGTGCATTGGGGGGAGACTGAAGAAATGAATTATTGGATGGACATCAGCATTTAGAATCAGGTCTAAGGATTCAATTTTTAATGAATTTGCATAAGCAGATGAAAGTCTCTCAATGCAGGACTGAAATACAAAGGCTTGTACCAAAATAAGTTTAGTAGTAATTTGTCAGAATTATACCAATTTGGCTAGAGCAAGACACTGATTCAACACCTGGTTGGACACTCAAGCAAGAATGGCTGGTTTTCAGGCTTAGTTTCAAGGTCTTAAAAAGATGATAACTAAGCTGAAAGGGATAGCAAGCCAATTAACATAAGCTCACCTGAGCATTATCCTCTAAACACCGTTTAGCTTCTGTATTTAGATGGTAATTTCTAGGTTTCTGAGCAATCTCTCATGGAAGCTATCCCTTAACAGTATTCTAGTAACCTTTAAATTCTAATATTTGCGTAAATATATTATTCATCTTCACTAACATTATACAGCTCATGGCTAAAACAATGTCAACATCTAGATAGAATTGAAATATTGTGTGTTGGAAAGAATATGTATATTAGCATTAATACGGTATGGATATAAAATACGGATTTAGACAATTTAAGTTAAAAAAAGGCAGGAACTCAGGCAGAAACAGCAATAAATGTAGGAATCTAATTCTTATTATGTTAAATAAATTTTACTTACATTTTCTTTTACAAAATAATTTTAAGTCAGAATAGACAGAATAGACATCTATGAATTATTTAAATCATCTGTAGTCTTAAGCCCTACTTTAACAGGAAAACCATGTCTGATTTTAAAATCAGAGATAAGCAATACAACTAATTAATTAGCACTGTACATCTTAGCAGTTCCCAGAAAATAGCACCCAGTTTAGTATAAAACATTCAGTTAAATCAGACGTGGTTTTGTGGTCATTCCAACTAAAGTGCATGGACTTCCCTGAGAAAACTCAGAAGAACAAATGCAAAATAGATTTACAATTAATCATAAGCATCAAGATGGAATTGCCAGAAACCCCCAGGCAAAACAAGGTATACAGACCCAGCTCCATCTGGAGTCCAGTGTCCACCTCACAACTGATTCCTGATAAAAAACTAAACTGAAAACCCATAGCATGCCCTCAATTATATGAGAGGCATCATAAATTCTCACGGAAATGCTATGTAAAAACATGTCCAGCATAAGTCAAACCTATCAAAATTACATAAAAATACCTCATTTACTGCTTTTTCAGTACACTCAGATGCTGACTAATGGTCTGTGAGCGTGAACTCCTCCGGATCCTGGTGATTTTCAATCAACAAATGGTCCATAGACCATGGGGATCACTGAGCAATTTCTAAGGGATCCACAAAAGTGGTTAAGCAGTTCTGTTGTTAACAAGAGTAAATGCATTACATGGGCCTCCGCAGCCATACCAGAAAATACTTTCAGGGCCCACCACTGAAAAGTTAATTTCCACAAGTTTATACCTGTGCAAAAGCTGAATTTTAATTACGTTAACTTCACAGGATATGAAACTGCTCCTTTTTCTTCAGCAACGGTATATCTAATACCTCTATTAGTCCAAAAGTTGTCCCAACTGTATAAAATCATTATTAAAAAAATTACTTAATTAGACAACTAAGGCTAAGGAGATAAAAAGCATGTAGATTAAAATAATTTCCCAGCATCTGTACATTTTCAACATGACAACATATTTTTGCCTTTATTTTTACAGAGGGTGTCAGTCACTACATTAAAAAGAATAAATCTAAGTCTGGTAAACTGAGAGCAATGAGAGGTGGGTGGGAGGAGAAAGGTTCATACATGGTCAGCAGAGATTAAAGATCTGACAGAGTCCACTGACAGCACTTCAAAGAGCAAAAATGTCATCATGCTTCTCTCCACTATGTTGTTCCTCAATAAAAAACTTTCATCTGACCTAAAAGCACTGCCATGCTTAAAAACCACTCAGGATACTCTCTAATCTGACAGTAGTACACAGGTGCAGTCCTGAGTCCCCATAAGACTCCAGTGATCACAGCAGTAAAGTGGGATTACTTTTAAAATAAAGTTATTCCTCATTCATCATAATTTCCACTAAAATTACTGGAAGCTGCCCACATGCAACGAGGAAGAAAAGAGAACCAGATGATTCATATCACTAGCATGATTTTGTTATTATTAAATTTTTCCACACAAAGAATAAATATTATCATAAAATCAGATTTGATTAAAAAAACCCCAAACCCTTTCTTTTGAGCACTACCTTGCCTCTTCAGCCTCTCAACTGCAAATGGATCCTAAAATACACCTTTTTCTTTCCTTTCTTACAAGACTTTTCACTGGGGTTTTCCATTTAATATGTGAAATTATTGCTTCCCAACAGAAAAAGAAATACAGATATACTAGCAGGGCAGAGTTCATTTGATTCTTCTCCTCAATGTAAGTCTGGCAGACCAAAAGTGATATCCCAGCAAAAACCCCTTGCACCTTAACAATATAGGAGCAATCTATCTTCAAATAAAAAAAGTGAAAACTACAGACAAGGATACCACAATTCCAAGCAGCAGTCTTAAAATTCATGGAAGTTAAGCACACAAGTCTGATCTGATTGACTTCTAAACCTTTTACACAAGCATAATGAAAAGGTAAGGAATAAACTGGATCAATAAAAGTAATTTCCTTTCTTCCTCATTAAGGAGAGTACTACTCTATCTGGAGACATCAAATAGTAACAAATAATGCTCAAGCTTAGACCCTGCAGTAGCTAAAGCTATTAGGACAGGAATCATGGCTGCTGTAGCCATTGCTATTATTACTTAAACTTTATCCAGACAATTCCTCTTATATATATACACATAAAAATTCACTCTGTGAGCACACCTCCAGCACACACGAATAACCAGTTACAGTAAATCATTTCATCACTCTGAAAGGATCAGACTTTAGTATTAATTCTTCTTTTAACACAAGATACCTCTGAGGTAATGGCCAAGATTCCACCAAGTCACAACTAAAACACAGTGCTAAAGACATTTCCACATCTTCTGTACAACAGAGAGCAGGCCATAGGTTTATGTCTCTGTTTCAAAACTCTATAGATGGTAACAACACATACTGCACAAGGACATAGCTGGAATAAATTACCCCCATAAACAAAAAAATAACAGTAGGCAAACTACTGGTAAAATATCTCTATGAGACATTAGCTTGTACCAATAACCAGGATGACACAAAAGGCAGCTCTTCCAAGGTCATAATATTCATCAACATGAAAGGACAAACAGCTGACAGTGCTTGGGCTTCGTAACTCTTTTCCATTGCAGTGCAATGGGTAAGTTTAGATCCTGCTGCAGTGTCTGCAGACATGTAGCCATCCCCACATGCCCTTCCACATTGGCACAGAGCTGGCAGCTTGTCAGAAAAACTTTAAGAAAATCTGGAAAAAACCCCAAATGTACTTGATCTAACATTTGAACAGAGTGTTTTATTTATGGTCCAACTGTCAGATGTCACTGACTCACCATGAGATAAAGTACCAGCCAGCTGGACAGCAGCAATTTACCCCTATGCAATTTATTCCTGCCCTCCAGCATCTGCTCCCCTGGACATGAAATCCAGTGCAATGCGGGGCTTGCACTGTACAGGACCAACATACAGCGATAAGGAGGTAAGATATGGACAGGTCAGGGATAGTGAGACAAAGAGCACATGTGCAGAGAAACAGTTGCTTATGTTGAGTGCTATGTACGAAGCTGTGCACTGGTTAGAACAGAGACAAAGGTAAGGTAGGATGCTGCGGCAAATATAAGTCACCTTCTTGAAACAGTCAAGGCTTCTTTGCATTCCAAAATAAATGCAGATACAATAAAATAGTTTGTCCTTAAATGTATAAGACCACACTACCTCATGTTTGACTGCTGGAATGCAGACAACAGCAACATGCTGGAAGTCGCTGCCTGAGCAGGGTCTCCAAGCAGGTAATCAGCAGAGAGAACAGTCAGATAGAGGCCAAGCTGCAAGCCGGGGCATAATCCTATGAACTTCACCAGAGGCACAAAGCAATTACCACCACACTTGCATAACAACCACAGATACCAAACAGTCCCCTAATATACTACACTTCCACAACAACTTAGATTTTCTATCAGACTTTCTGCAGAGAAATAGATTGGGGCCTGCTATTAATGTAATACAGCCTGCATATAGGAGATGTCTTGTTCCTCAAGAGAACAACCTCCACAGATGGCACTGAAACACAGGACAAGCATTACAGAAACTACTGCAATCAATGCAGATAATGTCTACTCTTGACAAAATTATGTAGACAAGTTTCAGCAGAGGATGGTTTACTCAGGAGAACAAGAGTTCTGTATCTGGAAATTTGGATAAAGCGACCCGATCTGGGGCAGCAAATCCAGGCTTTCCTGGAGGGATCCTCCTCACTCCAACTCCCTGCCCCTGAGTATCAAATCCACCCAAAGATACCAACTGGAGTACCACAGCAGGTACTGTTTCACACTGGATCTTGTAACAGCTGGAAGGTCTGCTCTAGTTGATGGTGTTTTGGTTTTTTTCTTATCTGTAGCCACAAAAGCGAAGTACATTCATTCTCCAAGCTACAGCTTAGCTTTCTCCTTCCCAGTTTCATCTCCATTTGTATCATCTTTGCTATGTCCAAACACCAGGCAGCATTCCCACCAGAAAAGGTCCTTATCTTGTCTTTCCATACGGAATTATAGGCCTAAAAGTCTTTACAGCTTTGTTCTCTTCATTTTCTCTTCTACACTGCTATCACAGATCTCCTGCCCACCTTGGGTAACAACTTCAGTGAGACCACTCACAAAGAAGATCTACAGTATAGGACCCAACAGATGCACTTACTAACAAAATAAAAACTACAGGATACTAATGCTGGCTCTAAAAGCTTCAAATGGTGATCCCCAGAGAAATGTATTTATTGGATTGCTACTTGGAAATAGGCCCTCTCAGCCATAAACTCAAATTGTTTTGTCAACCCTGAGCTCTAAACTGTGAAAGCTACAAACAGGAGCAAGATAAAAAGAGTGAAGGATACCTCACCCTCCTACACAGCACCCAAGAAGTGGATGTGTTTACAAAGAAAAAACCCCAAACATTACAGTACATTTTGGCAAAGAAGAAACATAGACAAGCATCTTGCTTGGTGGTTTTTATTTTGTTTGGGTTTGGGGTTTGTTTTGTTTTTTACTGGTGTTTTGAATTATTCAATTATTTGTCTCCAACACTGAAACTGAGCATTCAAAGAGACACTGGCAGCTCTGGAAAATATAGCACTCAATTAACTCACAAAAGAAAAATGATACAATCAGCAGCAATATGTATTCCCTAATATAACCTTCGCCTAATGCACTTTAACTCAAAAGCAGGGATGAAAAAACAAAAAACATCAGTCTTTGAATTTATCCACCCTAGCTAATGTCTCTTGTGGTCTACTCACTTATGAAACCATCCCCACAGCATTACAAAAGCCTTGCCTGGCCCTTAACTGTAAATGGAGAATCATCACAGTGTTCATAACAGGGTCTTCAGGGAGCAGATCACATATACCATTTTTATCAACGATCTGAATGAAAAGTGAAATTAATACTGATAAAAAACCAGCAAATAATTAAAATATCAGTCATGATACCTTCTAAACTAACTGGAAAGCCAGCTGCAAGCACACAGTTCAATACAGCCAAAGGTGAAGCGTATCTAGCAACGAAGACATAGGACTTTTATTTACAAAATGCAAGTTTCTATCTTATGAAACAATGCCTTTAAGGAGGGCATTAACATGATCAATAATCAACTGCACAGTGACTACAGAAATTCCTATTGGAACTCCACGGGCAAAAGCATTAGCGAAATGATTTGGTGCATAAAAGACAATACAATTAGGAAAAGATGAGTTACTTTCTATCCTGTACTTTACACTTTTGCACATGCTAGTGGAATAAAGCATCCAGTTCTAGCATACCCAGTTCAAGCAAGACACTGATATGCTGGAAAGGGTTTTTAGAGGACCACAAGAATGACAAAGGATTAAAACATCTTGAAGTGAAAGCCCCAAATTCACTCTCTACTCACTCTCTGCAATTACCAAAGAAAAAGAGAATTGAAAAGCCATGAACTGCAGCTAAGTCTGTGTGGGGAAAAAAAGATAAAAGAAGGGTCCTTGTTCTAGCAGACAAAAGTACAACAAAACTCAATGACTTTAAGTTAAGTCCAGGGAAGTCTGGCCTTGAACTATGGTACACACTTCTGCAAAGAGACAAAGAATCTTTTAAGCATCCTGTCAGGTGTTTTTGATGCATCTTTTCATCCATGGGAATTTTCAAATTCAAGTTATTTGAGCTATTTTTAAAACATGATGCTTAATCCAAATAAATTGATACAGTCTTACAACCTCTCAGCACAAGAACATGTGATCTCAGTGATCTTGGTTGCTTATCATATGTGAATCAAACTGACACAAGTTAATTTTCCTTTGATTTCAGTTCAGTAAAGATCTGAACCGCTAAGGTAACAACACAACTTTCCAGTTCCTAGAACCTAAGCAGGAAGATACTCGGCTCCTTAGTTTAGGACCCATTTTAAGTGCCTAGCCAACTGTTGTACAACCAGTTACAAGCTTTACAAGTTGCTACATGCCAGTAGCTGCTCTCAGAACAGATCTGGTAAGGAGGTACAACACAGTAAGTTAACAATGCTAACCAGCTCTCACACAAATCCTGTTTTCCCTACTCACTTTGAAATATCAGCACGGGTCCTAAATACACTTTGCAAGAAGTCATATACAAGTCTTCTCCAAATTCAAACATCTATTTTATGGGTATATTCTAGCCTGGTTTTACAGCTGATGAGGGGCCACAAGACTAAAAAGGATACCCAAATACTCTTCAGCAACAGAACAGTCAGTGACAGGATATGTCAGAGGCACAACTAAAAGTAATTCAGATGAAAGAAAAAAATACTAATGCTGGTCACTTAAGCCACCAAGCTACAAGGCTGAGCACTATTCAGGATCGTGCATCTATGTTTTGCTTATTCTCATGAGGAAAGAAGCTAAAAATTGGAAAATTATGTTTCTCTTCTGGCTCAATCAAAGCTAGCACACCCATGGTTGTGAATAAAGCTAAAATGGAATTTACATTGTATGTAACTTCTGCTTTCTCTTTACAGGAGTGCCAGCTTTCACTCACATACTGGAGTAACAGCAATGTTGCTCTGAGGCAGCACTGCAACAGTGGTGTTTGCATTGCAGAATTTAGACAGTGATTATCCATTGCAAAAGTAAACGCCTTTTTTTTAATTTTAGTTTTTTCTGGGTTTTTTGTTTTGGTTTTGTTTTTTTGGTTATTTTTTTACATTTACATGTTTAAAGGCACAGAAATCCTCTCTTATTCACAAGTTCAGCAAAACCTTTATTTTTGGAAAATTAAATGTAGAGCCAAATTTTACTCCACAGCATCAATTAAATTATAACACAATACAGACAACACCAACAAAACACTGACTGAGAAAGAAATTCACAGTCAAGTGTCAATACACAAACCAGTCAATTTTAAATCAGCCTTGAATAATCCTAATATTCTCAAAGGCTGAATATTAAATCTGTTCGGACAACAAGGACAGCCAAATACATTCTATATATAAACTTTATATAAGTTAATGAAAATTGATTCTTATTTGTTCCTTTTGTATAATTCCTGTTTTCTTGACATTCGTTAAGTTTCATGTACTTGACATCAAAAAATAAAACATCTTTCTAAGAACTTATAGATTCTTTTTATCTCCCAAATGGAACTTACTTCAGTAGGATTTAAATCTTTTGGGCTCTACATAGGCAAGGCTCCTAGTAATGTCAATGGCGAAGTTTCTTGCAGTAGTATGTGCTAATTTAACTTTCTCATACTCAGTAAAAGTACACAAAAAATTTAGTACATCACAGAAAGAAAAAAAACAAATCACAGAAATTCAAATCTGCTGCTGCTCAAATGCATTCAGGCCTTCTCACTGTTTTTTCCCTACATCAGTTAAAAGCAATAAGCAAAGTTGCCTAGCAATACGGTATCAGATTCTAAACACATAGTGCCTATTTTCAAAGCATTTTCTAGATATCCATCTATATGTATGCACAAACAGCAAACTGACAACAGATTTCTGGAATTTGCAAAGCCATCTCAATTATTTCAATGCCTACATTACATGCAACAAGTACAAGCATTAATAAAGCTCATAATTCAGTAGCAAATACAAGCAGCATCAACAAAATAACATACCTGGAATAGGAAACCAGAGTTTACTCTGTAATGCTGAAGTTTAGTTAAGAAGATCTGAACAATGTATCAATATACTCATGTAACTGTCCTTCATCTGTACATGTAGCTCCTTCCTTCCCACAAACTAGGTTGCTTTTAGTGATTATTTTACAACATTTTTGGTCACAAACACATTTTCTACCTTTGTAAGAGCCTCCTTCTCTAAATCCACTGAAGTGGAAGACTCAACACTGCACTAAACCACAGTGACAGCAAGATCTACAAATACCTGTTCAAAACATGGAAACCCCCTCCAAAACCACTGCAATCATTAGGTTCGCCCTGTCCTTAACTCTCCACAGACTCATTATTCCTCTGCCTCTTCCATCCCCCAAGGAGCAGCACTATCCTCACCACTGCTCATCTAACAAATGAGTTAAACCAGAAAACCCTACTTCTCTCTGTCCTCCTCTCAAAGGACAAGTGCCCCTTTCTTCCCTCAACATTTTGGGAAGTGGGCTGTGTGGACAAAGAGTAGCATGATGGTGCTGCTGAGCAAGCAGCACACGGGTCCTGAAAAGGAGGCAGATGGGAGAGGGAGCAGCCCTGAAATGCTCTGCAGGAGTAGGAGAGCAAGGGAAGGAGTGCATTTCTGCATTCTATCCAGCTTACTGCACCACAGGGGAGTCCTCAAGGGACAGGCTTCAATGCCCCACCAGAAACTTGCTGGAAAAATTAAGGATTAGAAAATTACTAGAGTAAGGTAAATAATTTACAGACCATTTACAAAGGCATTCTTTGTTTGGACTCCATTAAAAAATGTCTACATACTTGAGTAGTCTTAGCAATACTGTACAAACAAAATACAGAAGTGCTTCATATGTTCACAAGTGCATTCATGTGAAAGTGCTGGAAAAGCTGCACTTACATTACAATTACAACCATAATCAAGCCTTCTTACATTGAGCGAGGTACATGAGCTTATCAAGACCAAAAATAAAATTGATCCCATTTAGACAGACACATATCCAGCTTGAAAAAGCACAAGGTTTTTTTTTCCCCAAAAAAAAAATGATACCTAGATTTTTATTTTTTTAACTAAATTAACTGCTAAGTTAGTAACTGATCTTATACCAAAAAATAAATGTTAACTAATTTGTGTAGGCCACTCACATACCAAAAGTAAGCTCTCCCTATCAAAAAAAAAGGACAGAGAAAGCACAGAAGAAATAATCAGAAACTTCCACCTCAAAGCAATTTTAATTGGTATTTATTGAAGGAATATGTTCCAAGGTGCTAATGCCCCTTTAAAAAACACAAACAATAAGGTCAGTATTTTCTGGACAACATCCTTTCCAATATGTATTACACCATTCTGTCTTCTTCCTCTGTAAAATTCCACTGCAGTGCAATCCCCTCCATTGACTTGCTTGTATCTTATTTTTAAAGGGGAAAAAAAAGTAATAAGATTTAATTTCTTCCAGCTAAATATTCTTGTAGATATTTTGCATTAAAAACATACCATAATTTAGAGTATACGTTCAAAATCAGTTCAATCCATGCTCACTTAAAGCATTATCATAAACACATCAACTGGGCAAAAAAGGTGTATTTTTAATCTCTTCATGCAGCAAAACCAAGACTGCATCACAAACATGGCAACAGCAGGTCTGCTGAACCAGCTTCATATTTTAAAGTTGTTTTTGATTAAGACAGACTATGCTTTGTATGGAGAGAGAAAAATTAAGAGAATGCTCAAGTATAAATTTGTAGCTTTGGTGGCAAAGAAACTTTTACTGGTTCCTAGTACAATGTTTACAAACAAACCAGAAATTCTAGGTACTGAGTTATTTCTGGCTTTTGGCTTTACTTAAATGGAACAGGTTTTATGCAGTTTAGTGGGTGTTGTTCGCACTTCTCTGGCGCACAGGATAACCATTACAGTATTTATGCATAAATACACAAATAGAATCAGCCAGAGAACAAAGAATGTGCATGCAGTTATAATACTCACTTAGCACTGCATATATTATTTTGGATCTCTCTCACAGTTTCTTCCACCCCCTTTTTTTTCCTTTTCTTTTTTTTTTTTTTTGTTTTAAATCTTCATCAACACAGCAAGCATCTGCAGCCATCCAAATAGTAGCCTTGGCTCCACAGAACCTAGCAGAAAGACCATGGACTGTACTTTTTCACCAGCTCTATCTTGATCTGCATGAGGTTTCATTACTGGTGCCACTGCTGTCTATCTTTTACAAATGTAGATTTCCCTGACAATTATGATGCCATGTTCAACTGTTCTGTTCCTCTGAGCTCTGTGTTAATAAAATTGCACAACTGCAAACATTTCCCGACTTTTAAAGAGGGGTGCATTGCACTCCCCAGATTGAGTGAGAACACTGCTGAGTAGCTAAAGGGAAGATTTTAGTAGGTGAAGCAGACTGTACAATATGTCTTTTGAAATGCAGATGAATGAATTTTTAAGCACGTGTCTCTTCTATGTAGACTTTCCACTATCAGGACTAAAACTGAAGTGCCTGCTTAACTGGTGATAACACAGTATAACTGTAAGAAGCATTGGTATATTTCTTCCTTAGTATCCATTGCTATACACTCACAAGAACTCTTTCTTCAATGAGGATTTGCCTAAATGTGATGAATATTTCAGTTGTTCTTTCAAAATAAACATGGAGAGCCTAATACTGTATTTATGGCACAGAATAATTTCCTAAATGACTCCTCCAATAAACAGAAAGGAGCATTAAAACACAAGCACGGCAAATGACATATAGTAAACAAAAGGTACAGTATAATGTAGCATGTATCACTTTTAGTCTTAATGTTTGTATCTGTCCAACCTGTTTTCAACAGAGAAGCACTGTTTATTTTCATCCTGTACAGAAGAATTTGCAAATACGTTGGTCCTAAGAAGCACAATTAGAGGGCACTAGCCCTTCAAGTAAATAAATGTGCATCTATAAAAACTTAGGAGGATTAGAAAGATACTCACTCTGTACTATTGGAAGAAAGTACTACAAATCCTCCTTTTAAAAGTTTACAATACTATTTGAATAAAATACAAAGAAAAAAAAAGTAAATATTCTATTAAAGTTTTGAAAGTGTCACTGCTCAGTTACCCTCAATCACTACTGATGATTAAATCAAATGTTAAGATTATAATTTAATACATACAAAAATACCACTTTACATGGCAATCCCACCAATAATAGAAGCCAGGTTTAAGAGTCATGTATCAGAACATTATATTTATAAAAGTGCCCTTGTAAAGAAGTCTGCAAATTATGTAGCTTTTTCTAAGTTTCGTGCAGCCATCAGAGAGCTGCAACTTAAGATGACCAACCTCCCTTTTCCCCTCCAAAACCAAAGGAAAACTCCACCAACCTCAACCTCAATTTCATAAGATACCTTCAGGGGGGTACCATGCATTATTTGGTGGATGCAAGTGAACAAACTCTTAGGAAATACACTTCAGCACCAGAAAACAAAGACAAATACTAGTAAGCACAAAGAACCGTACCTAACACAACGAGGAAACACTGCAGAATCAATTCAGCAATGGGAAAGTTAAACCATAAATAAACACAAGTCCGAGGGCTAACATTCAATGTTATGCATACACACACAAAACCAGACAAACCTTTCCCTTTAAGAGACAAGGAAACAGTACTCTTCAAGCTTTTTGGAAAGGGGGGAAATGAAAGCATTACAGAATCATTGGAACCTGCTCTGCCACCAAATTAGAAACAGTGGCAAAATGAACTCAAAGACAAAAAACTGAGACTCAGGTATGAGCCCCTACAGCAGACAGATGCCCAATACAGCATAGCTACCTATCACTAAAAAAAAAAATACTACTCGTTGACAGAACAGGTGTCATACTTTACAAAGCTGAATGACTCATTTACAAACAGTCCTTATTTTGCACGCTATTATCAACTGCACAAAACATAGGATAAACAAACGCTAACGTTTTAAGCATACATTGGCATAAAATGAATACTTAAAAGCACACCCATGACATAATGAAAGGTACTAACATTTTAACGGATTCATTTACTTAATGCAAGACATAAAAGCACGTGCTAGTGTTGTACAATCACAATTACTGTTAGTGCAACACACAGGGAGATGGCTTGCACAACTACTACCACATTAAAAGACAGACAACCTTCAAGTAGGACATACTTGCACACCAACACAAGGTTATTTGTTCCTTGCTCCATCTTAACTTTGCTTTATCTTACACACTCACACATCCTTTAAGCAGGTTTCTGTAATGTGTGACAGTGATGACAAAACTGATAATTGGGATGTTTTCAAATATAATTACACTACAGACATTCAGCATTTATCAAATCCACCACATCCAGTAACTTCTGGAATTTTAATGTACTGAAACAACTCTAAACTATCTTATATTACATTTATCTGGTGTAAGAGAATAGCTCTACAAAGTTTAACAACATGTATTTCTTCTCCTTTTCCTTAACTTCATCTTACACATACCATCCATCTTACTTGCAGCATTCATCCTCCAAAATGTTAATTTGCAATAACAGACTTAGTGACTTATTCCTATTCAAAATATTCTAAAGACGAACTGAAAGATGAAACATCGATGTCTTACTTGTAACTTTACAAAAAAAAAACAACCCTACATTAGCCATGCATCTAGCAAGTCTGTATTTTGTTATAAAAACTAAAACATTTCCATTTGAATGACCAATCTTTTGTTGTCATGAAAGATAGCCATCTTTAAAATCCTGAAGAAATGTGTTACCAAGTGAGACTGAAGGCTGATATAAGTTCACAGAATCTTCAGTCTCACTTTAAGCTTCCTACAGCTTAAACAAAAAAGGAAATCAAAAGTACAGTAACGTAAGCATAAAATTTCTCTTTTGTCAATTTGGTTTGCATTGTAACATTGACTTCTTACACTGAATTTCAGATGCCATAAAACTGTATACTGAACACCCCACCAACATTCAACTGTTACCTTTGGAAGTATGAAACTAGGAATAGAGAAAATTAAAGTGAATCTTCAGTGCAATGAAAAGCAAACTTTTGGTCTGCAGACTTGCGCAGAAAGAGTCAAATATGTACACAACATGCTTGGAAAGAAAGAAAAAAAGAACATGTTCTGTGCTTTTAAAATTAGCTAATCTCCTGAAGAGCTGGAAAGCGCCACTTCCCATAAATTAACCCTTTGGTTTCCTGATTTATATGACAAGAAAATGCTGCTTATAAATGGGAGGGGAGAAATATTAAAGCAATTATTGGTTACCTTTAAAACTCTTTGCTTCCTCCTCTGAGGCCTTTTGTTTTCAGTTAGAACCTAAAAAAACATCAAATTGCAGAGTAAGTTGTGGTCACAAAGGCACCTCGGATTTTATTATCAAACTGTAATATTGCTTATCATATACCCTGAATGCTTTACATGCGGCACTTTGGAGGGCTGACGGAGGCTCTTACGCGGCCCCTCCACCACCACCGACGGCCGACGGGAGAGGCCCCGCCGCCACCGCCGCCCCCCCGGAGCCGGCCTCGCTGGTGCCCCGCATTCCTCACAGCGGCGCCCCCGAGGCGGCCATCTTGCTTCCTGCCGCAGCGGTGCCCTCCTCCAGGCGGCGTCGCGGGCGCGAGCCTCGCGCGGCTCCGCGGCGGGCGCGCGCGGGCGCGCACACGCGGCAGGGCGCGAGCGAGGAGCAGCGAACCCGGCCCCCAGCCAATGCGGTGGCTGCGGCCCAACGCGCCCTCCCACCCCCCCCCCCCCCTTCCCGCGCTCCCGCCGGCCCTGCCCAAACAAAGGGTCTCCTGTGCGGGCTCCGCAGCGGCCGCCCGCAAGAGGCGGCACGGACTGCACACGCGTGCGGATGCGGAGCCGGCGCCAGGCCCGGTCGGCGGGGGGAGGGATGGGGGAAGCGCCCACGCGGGCGGCGGCCCCGGGGCCTTTTGGGCTCCACCAGAGCTGCGGCTGCTGCGGGCGGGGTCAGGCGAGGACACGGCTCCTGCGCGTGGGCACGCACGTCCGCGCACTCGCACGGATGCACGCTTGCGCACACCCGCATGCACACGTGTACGCGCATGTGTGCACGCAGGCGGGCGGCGAAGCGCTAGAGCACAGGGCGATACACCCTCCCCGTGGATAGCACTGTGCCGTGCGGCACCGCACCGGCAACGCTCTCCCTTGCACCCCGGCTCGTCCTGGAAAGAGTGGAAGTCGCCACTCACTGGGAGGAATCACAGACTCATCTGGGTTGGAAAAGACCTCTATGATCACCAAGCTCAACATCGAAGCCGCAGGCAACAACAGCCTGCCTTCAAACAGCTGCACCAAGCCACGGGAACTACTGCACAGCACCAGCTCCTCCAGAGTCTTTACTCGGGGCCAGGACCCCAGCATCCACCGTACTCAGCCTCCGACAGGCTCACACGAACCCAGCCCGTGGTGGCTGCGTGCAGCCCACACACCCCGGCTGCGAGATAAGGCTCCGTCTTCATCTATTCCTCCGGCAGCTAACGGAAAGTATCTGCTGCAAACAGATTGCAATGGCAACAGGCCACCATACAAACACAAAATGCCATTGTTTTTCCACATCTCCACCTGCTTAAAATGTTCATCTGTGTTGAAGAATTGTAGAATAGTTTGGGTTGGAAAGGACCTTCCAACCTTCCATCTAGTCCAACCCCCCCTACATCTTCCTCTACATCAGGTTGGCCAGAACCACATCAGCCTGGCCCTGAATGTCCTCAGGTATGGGGCATTTACCAGCTCTCTGGGTAACCTGTTCCACTATTTTACCGTCCTCATTGTAAAGAATTTTTCCTCGTATCCTGAATCTCTCTTCCTTTAGTCTGAAATAATTTCCCCCTGTCCTGTCACAACAGGCCCTGCTTACCCCAGAAAAGAAAGGAGGGGTCACAGCTCTGCAAGTTTTCACACAAATCCTTAAAGTATCACAGGGATACACTCTAACCATAGGCAACAAACAAATAACAAGGTATTTAACATACCACTAGTCACTGAAGCATTTACTGAAACAATCTGCAGTTGACATCCAAACCAGAAAGTTGGCCATGCACAACACATGGAAAAAAACTATATG
Source organism: Loriculus beryllinus (assembly GCA_039877255.1). NCBI lineage: Eukaryota > Metazoa > Chordata > Aves > Psittaciformes > Psittacidae > Loriculus > Loriculus beryllinus. The sequence goes on along the minus strand of JBCJKH010010055.1, from coordinate 70,827 downwards.
AAGGCCTTTTCAGCAGCTACAGACTCTAATTTAGAACTGTTTCCTTTAAGCATTGCTAAATTACAAGTGCAATTGCCATCTGGCTATCGGTGCAAATCAGTTAAGTAGTGCAAATGCTCAGATGTGGACACAAAATTCACTCTGCAGCTCACCAATCAAGTCAGAGAAAGGCTTCCCCACTTTGTTGCCCAAAGCTACATTGTATTTAAGTTCCTCATTTGTTACACCAGAGTACTGTATTAAGTAGGATTTAGGATCAGGTAAAATAAAAGCACAGATTTGTAACATTTCCCAAAATTCCACAAGTCTGCACGGGTCTTTAAGCATAATAAGAAGAAGCAAGGTACATACACTCAGTGCTTTGGTTCTTCTTTGCAGTTTTGGCTACTTAAGGTAGTCGTCGTTTCCCCCCCCCCAAAAAAAAAAAAAAAAAGACAAACCAAAAAAACCATTTCGTATGCTAAGACGCAGCGTTCTGATTTAGTCCCCAGTTTCTTGCGTGCACAGGACAGCACCAAAGTGGTAGTTTCAGATTTCCTTGTTAGCCAGGCAGTTTCCCCTCCTGTTAGGATGGGTTCTCAAAAACAGGGAAGGAAAGAAACCTCTTCAAATGAAAATTTCCCTGTAAAAGCTGTAAGAACTGGCACAGAAATAAGGAGCAGTGAGGAAGCAACTTTTTAAATGCATCCTCTGCAAATAACTGTAACCCAAACTAACCTATTTCCCTGTCATTTAGGCTGCATTATAGCCCACACCAGGATTACAGAGAATGGCAGTGTGAGTCGTAATTATTTCACATACCCACAGAGCACATGTATGTAAAACAGAATCATAAGAACAAACTGCACTACTCCAACTCCCTGCCCTGCATCCACGGAGTAGGCTGTACACACCTTCACTCATCTTTGCCACACACTACCAACTCCTCTAGCCCATGTGCTATCCCCTTACAAAACTCTCAAGTATCGTATTCAAGAGGAATGTTTTTATGCACACTCATTTTGAAATTTATCTGGCTTAAATATTTTTGGAGTCTATTATAAAATAAATACCACAAAGTCTACATTTCTTGATTATAACTAGGTCTGGCTAGAAAACAAGAATTCCATTTTGCTTTTTATATTTTTTTTTTTTTTTTTTTTTTTTTTAAGATTTCAACACTTGGTTATGTTCCAAAGCAGAGCAAACCTTCCAAAACATCAAGAGGAGACAGATGGGACGTGGGATACCGGAGTTCAAGCCCCTGGTCTGCGTCAGACAAAAAGCCCTAACCACCCAAGCTGTTCTAAAAATTCCCTCCCTCTTTCTTTTTCAAGTTTTAAGCAGAAATTTCATTTGGAACCTTGAGAAACTTTCCCCTCAAAATAGTTGCATCAAGAGAGATAGTAGCTCTGAAAGCTTCCTGTTAAATCAGCATTTTCCATTCAAGGAATGGCTTACTGGAAAGTTCCCAACCAACTTGAATTGCAGCATCCTTTTTAAATATGTCTGGGTTTTCATCAGCATGTTAAAAACCCACAAGCAAGCAGGCCCTTATTGTTATTTAATATTTCCATGTTACTCAGATTACAGCTATTAAAGAAGATGTCTCGAGACACCTTGGTCAACCCAGTGAACTTGTACTCAGTGACCTGATTTTTTTTTTTAATCAGTTTATAGACTCCAGGTCCCACTAGATCTAAACCAGTCTGTAACCTAATACAAACTAAAGCCCTCCCTGGCAGATGCTTTCAGCCCAAGAGTGCTCTGCTGCCCAGATAGGACCCTAAAATGTAGGCACCCTGGAAAGCTTTGCAGAAAGAAGCCTTTGGAGATGCCGGCTCCCCACAGCTGCTGGTTATGCAGCAGCTCAGTATGTTCATCTCCTTTTGAGCAAGGAGCTCTGGTGGCATACTATAAAGCCCTGCAAGTTCAGTTCTCCTCGGCAACTGGAGCTGCTCAGCTTGCCCCCCCCCAGGGACAGGGCAATAGCTATGCCCAGGAGAGCGCTGTCCAGCTGGGAGCCAGATGAGATCTGCATCCACCCACCAAGCCAGAAAGTAGCTCTGAAATATGCTTCAGTAACTGCTACACTCTTTCAGGAAACAGCAGATTTGTAAAGACAAAAAAGGTGGAAGCATCACACTCTCGTGTCTAGGTAAACTTATCAGACTCTTCACTGTGAAGCATTTGTGCATTATTCATTCAGAGAGGGACAGTAACCCAACATAAAGCCCTTTTCCTCCTCTTTTCAAAGCTGGCTTGCTTTCTCCCCCATGTATTTTAGGATTTTTTTCTGCCAAGTCCTAACCAGCCACAATGTGAATCCCTCAGGAAGGGACATTACATACAACAATATTGCTATACACACAGGCTGTGAAACTAGAGGCCACAACGCTTTATCCAGACTTTCATGATGTCACATCTCTGCAAAGCCAATTACACTCAGGAAGGTAAAGTACCACTGAAGGCTTATGCACATGTTATTTTTAAGTGGTATTTTTCAAGTCCAATATAGTTTTCAAATCCTTATCTTTATTATGTGTGAATTAATGAAAATAACAGTAACATAACTAATACCAGCTCCAAACACACAAGTGATATTCTCCAAGGGTTGAATGCTTGTGCGCACATGTGGGCATATGTGTTAGAATATGCACTTCAGTCTGCATTCACTGCTTCTAGCAGCCAGGCCTTACGCCCTGCAACTGTAAATCCATGTAAATTCTTAAGGAAACCCAACACTTTCTCTTTTTAAAACAGCACGCATGGACTCCAACCCCTGCACTGGCTATCCTACAGCCATTTTACATATAGAGATCCTGCTGACTTCACTTTGACTTTTGCATTGTTTAGTTGGAATGAGAAGAGATAATTCCCTTTAAGGCAAAACACCCGTGCTTAAACTATGCTCATGCAGAGCACATCTATCCCCTACACCCTCCTCCCAGTGAATCACCTCTAAAAAATGCTTACATTCCACCAACATGAGACATGCGTGACTCTTCTGAACAAGGAACATAGTGAAGCCAACCTCATTTCTCTTAATAGGTTCACTTTCTATACCATGGACAGAGACCTACAGTTCTGAGTTTCCCCCAGCTGCCCTCTATTTGAAACGCGTTACTGTCAAATAAGTCCCATCTGTTGCAGTCCCAGTCCTACCAGTCTGGGAAAATGCAATGGGATTCCCTTCCAGAGTGCTACAATCTTATCTAAAGGATAGCTGCTGAGCAGAGTGATAGTGTTTTCCCTCCCCCTACACCTCCTCCTGTATCTCAACACCTTTAAAGAGTTCTCGTCCCATATGTACGTTGTAGAAATAGCTTCCTCTTTCATTTTCTCAGAGCAGTTTCTAGAAATTACAAATGAGGCAAGGCTTGCTTCTAAGAATATCTGAGAAAGCACCAGGCTTCATTCAAATACAATTTTATAAGAATATACTTGACGTATTCTTAAATGTCAGGAGTACTTCATTTCCTCCATGCAGTACTCTGAAACCTCATACAAAATCTAACAAGAAATGAAGGTGGTCCCTGGTGCAGCTCTAAATGCACTGTACAAAATGAGACTAGTTTGGTAAAATAAAAGCACACATACAAAAAAAAAAAAGAAGTTAAAGAAAAGAGTAAAACCAAGGAATCTTACAAAGAAAACAAACAGAGCGCCCAGAGAGGACAAAGGTGAAGGGGCAAAGCTAATCTGCAAGGAGAAGGTCAGCCTGAGCAACCAGAAAAGAAGTATGTTTCGCCTGGAAAACAAAGGTTGGCAGAAAAGCTGAAGTGCTTCCTTTCACCAGTCCTGCCAAAACCCTTTTTGAAACACGGCTGTTATTACCTCAACTCCACCAGTTCTCTCCCATAAACTTCTTCAATCCCACTGACTAAGAAAAGGATGTAACAGCACTACTCTTCAGCTGTAAAAAGTCAGGATCTGTCTCCATCACCTTCATAGTTCTAATATACATATCTTACGTCACATTAGAGCTATCCCTCCCCTCATATTTCTTTTTCTTTCCCGAGAGCGTTCAGGAGCAGTTGACACACAAAGGGGTTTTTGAACGAATTCTGAGCCAAGTTGTTTAAACCAACCTCCCTAAACATTAAAACTTAAAATATAACTTAAAATACACTTCCCCCACAAAGAGGAATATATTATACCCCCTCACTGCTACAGGATTCTTCTTTCTGCTTGCCTACCTTAGGAACAGAACAGATTTCTCTGCAAACCCTGGTAAGCACAGGACAGAGCAGTGAAAACAGGAGGTCTCCTGAGATCTCCACAGCTGGCGGGAATTTCTACCTGCTGTAAGAATACACCATTTTAATGAAACTGCTATTGAGAAAGGTTTCGCAGGTGCATTCTCCCCAGTGTGAACTGTGCCACTCAGCGTACACACACTGGTGCAGAGACTTGAACCTCAGTTTCCCACATCCCAAGGCAAACGTCCCAGTGACTTAACTACCGAGAGAGCCTCTCACCCTCTGTGGCTCAGGTACTATTGGATCATAAGAAGTAGAACACATACAGCAGCACGTGATGGCACAGAGGCTAACTCTGCAGTTCACAGGTCAGGGGATTCAGCTGGGATGTGGGAAATCTATGTTCAACTCCCTACTTACCTGATGGTAAAGCCTGATCTTGAACTGAAATCTCTCAGAAGGTCAGTGCTGTTATCACAGGGGCATACAGACTGTCTTTTCCCCTCCTCTTTGTTCCAAAAGCAATGACCTGGGTTACAAAAGGCTGATGGATCAGAAAAATGAGTGAGAAACACAGGAAAAGAAAGTACGTATGGGGGATGTGGTAAAAGACAAAGGGAGACAGGCAGGAGAAGTGAAATGAGAGAAACAGAAGAACAGACAATTAGAAAGGCAGAGAGATGCGAAAGGGGAAATGCAGCTACAATTTGGTCCTGAAGTTTTATAAATTTATTTCCACCAAATCTGTCACCACAAGCAAATCACTTTAACCGAATTAAAGAGCAAACAGCCTGCCTTCCTTTGCTTTTTAACTCTTAGCACTTTGAAATACAGACCCTAATAACTCATAGTCTCCTAGGACTACCCTCATTCTCCCCCCTCCCCACATTTTGCACTTAAATATTTTCATCTCTTCATGCCCTCAATGAATTAATTGCTTTGGCCAATATGCCAGTATCTGGAACACAGAGTTAAAGCCATAGTGACCTCTGATTTTACGCATTTACACATCAGGAGTAAGAAAAACTCCAGCTCACTTTTATCTATACATCTACAGATGATAACAGAAAGTTTCTACGCAACCTGTTAGGTCCAACAGTAACCGTAAGCTCTCTAAAACTGTACAGTGACCTGCATTTCCCTCGGTAGTATATTGAGATGTACCTCAAGCATCAAAAGAAAGACTTAATCCACAACTTCTTTGGCTTACCTCAAAAGGTAGCATGATGGGCGGTGGTGGCTTTTTCAGTTCTTCACATTTTCTCTTTTTACATATCCGGTGACTAGTTTTGCGTTTCCTGCAACAGCTGCATTCCTCACAATTTGTTTTCCGCAGACAGGGCTCACAGACTCCACAACGCCTTCGTTTCTTTTTCTCCAGCATAGGGAGCAGAGATGAATATGGAACAGGGTAATCACCAGCTGGATTTTTAACTGAGGATGGCCCTGAGGCTTCAACTGCTTCAGTGCTGTCTCTCACGATGTCCTGAACCAAATTCAAGCTTACTCCAACACTTCCCAGCTGTGATGAATAATCATTATGCTGCAGTCTTGAGTCAGCTGGCAAATCTGCATTTATGGCTTTTTCTGAGGCAAGAGCAGAGATTTCCATGCTTGAAGGCAAGTCTGAAACAAAACCTTCAGAGAATTGTCCAGAGCTTTCACCAGAGATTTTATTGACTGTGCTTTTTTCTAAATCTAGAGATAAAGTGGGGACATAACCTGAATTCAGAATTAATGTCTCTGCATCTATACATTTAACAAGCTGTTCAATGTCCTCCACTTCAATATCGTTCAAAGAGGTATCGGAAACTGGTTCACATACTGTAAATATGTTTTTAGAGTCAGATTCTGAATTCTCTTTTGTACAGCTTAAACCTAAATTTGAGTCAAGTTCTTTGTGAAAGGGTACAAAATCCACATCCAGTTTCATATGGGATTCTGCAAATGAGCTCGCACCTTCAAAATGTAAAAGTGAATTTGATTCAATGATAGCTACAGAGCTGGAATTTGAACCTACATCTTTACTCTCAGAGTCTAAATCCCAGGCTGCCTTCAAGCAGGACTCTGCAAGTGAGCTTGCATCTTCTAATAGATTTTCTTGTGAGTTAAAATCAGAGGTAACTATAGATGCAGAATGCAAGTCTTGTTCTTCACTAGGTAGCACCCGGTCCAACTCTGCTTCAAGGTGAGATTTGGCAAGTGGGACCAACTCTTCTAACAGTACTGCTGAGCTGAGGTCTGAGGTATTGACAGAACTGGAGTCAGGTTCTTTACCGCTAGGCACCAAATCAAAGGGAGCCTCTGCGCACACCTTCAAGTTTGATTCAGAGGTGACTGCAGAGTCAGAAGGAGAAGACAGAAGCACAAGTGCAGCATCTTCGACAAATGCTTCAGCTGAACTACCCGAATTGAGACCGCTGGGTGTCTGCTCACAGGGCAGGTCTTCATGCTTATATTTTATCCCTGATTCTTCTGTATCATCATCAGTTACCTGACTGCTTGGAATGGAGTAATTTGTTTCAGGTATTTCTACCTCTTTGTCTTGACTGGCACATGTGACAGCAGGCTCTTCACCTGCACTACATGGTACATCTTCTACAGGCAGAGGAGCTAAATCATTTTGTGCTACATCATGTTTCAGAACTCTTTCACCTGCTTCTATGTTTTTTTCTTCTGCTACTGCCAGAGCTTCTTGTTCATGTTTTTCCTTTGTTTCTAGCCTTTTTTGTGCTCCAGCTTTCTTGGGTTTTGCAATTGTTGGAGTTTGGGATAATCTACGGGAGAATGATCGGTTACGGAGAGACATTGTAAAACCATTGATGTTGAAAGAATCCTGGTTATGAAAGAGGATGTTGTCAGCTTTCTCCAAACTCACCCAAGATGCTCCAGACAAGGTTCTGGTTACACTGCTCCTGAGAAGTCTACCTGAAGAGCTCATGATTGGTTTCTTTTCTTGCTGTTTTTTCTTAACATCTTTTTCTTGTGCTGGCTTTTTGCCTTTTCCAGAACTCCCAGCTTTTGTAGAAGTCTTTGTGGTTTTCTTTCTCACTTGGCTAGATTTCTTTTTGCTCTGGTTAGTTTTCTTTTTGCCTAGCTCTTCCTTTTTGACTAATCTGGAAGGCCTCGCGTGGTGAGCCATGTCTGCGGAGTAGTAGAAATGTTAAGAGGCGAGATGGAAAAAAATCATGAGCTCTTGAGAGAACTTCTCACTAGAAAACTGCATACTCCCATTGCTGCTCTCTGTGGTGATGCAACATTAACTCTGAAACAGAAAAGGTTACAAAATATGTTTTTAATTCGTGATTGGCACACATGTATTAAACCATCCATTTTTAAATATGCAAAATACATTGGTAGAACTAGAAATATACTGGACATTGGAACATATTTTATTGTTCCATATATTGGAACGTATTGGACACTACGTTCCATTGCTACAAAAGCTTTGAAAAACACTACTATGTTGAACAGAAAGCTTGACTAAATGCCTGTAACACAAATGAAGAAGAAAACAGAACTCAAATGACCAGGCAACATCACATATTTACTGTTTTAGTTCTAAACGGTCTGAATTTTCTCAATCATATTAACTGCTTATTAACCTCTCCTTCCCCTTGAGTAAGGATGGGAAAACTTTACATCCATTGCTTTATGTTCAACAGTGTATCTATCACTGCAGGGACATTCAGGAAAAAAGAACAAAGCCAAGTTTAGTGTGTGTGTGCATATCCATACATCATCACCAGGGCCTCATCGTTCTTCTACCATCCATTGGCTGCCCACCACGGTACAGTTGCAGACAGGAGAAGCAACTGGTTTCCCAAATATATCTAACTTGTAGTGTTATTCCCAGGGGAACTGGATCAGGGAAGATGTGCCTTTCCCAGTATTATCTCATAGGATAACATATCTGTGCACTCTTATTACACTGCAAGCCTTGCTCCCACCCTGTCTAGCTATATCAAATGTATTAGGCAGATAGCTGTCTCTGCTTCATCATTATGACTACTAACATACTTGCCTTCAACAAAATACCACACGTTTCTCCTAAGCATTTATAAAGTAATTCTCATAAGTAGAGTTTTCTAGCATTTGGTGCTTCTAAGTACCTGTGGGAGGCTTTTAAAGCTTTATTTAGCTGTTTGGATAGATTAGATGAGTAGACAAGGGCAGCTTAAAAATGGGGAGCAGGCAGAGCAAGAGGCTCTAATCTCAGGCAGAAGAATGCCTTCTCTTTGTCATCATTCCTTTGAATTCTTTAAGCCCAAATCAAGTCAACTACAGGCCACGGCCCCCTCACTGATGGGAAGAGGTAAAGAGAAGGAAGAATAAGAAGCATGGGGATGATGTCTAAACATATGACGTCTAAAAGAAGGGTTAAAAAGGAAAAAAAAAAAAAAAGAAAAAACAAATAAAAAAGGGGAATCTTTGCTTTTAAAGAACACAGAAAAAGGAAAAAGGATGCTACCAGGCTCCTGACCCCACCACTCCTTCCTATGAACTCAACCCCAACTTGAAGCTAGCAGGGTGATCTTATGAGACCGCACTTACCCACAGCCTGGTCTGAGCTCTGCTGAAGATGGGAGAGCTATGCTAGTGCAGCCCAGTCTACTTGATTCCCCAGAAACACTTAATGGTATTATACCGGCCAGGCTAGGCTGGTGTAGAACAAATGAAAATGCACAAGGCACTTGAAGAGCAGGCTCCACAAGCAGAACAGACCCTCAGATCACAAAAACATATCTACAGAAAAAATGGTGCAGAAAGCTTACAACTATCCACACCAAACAGCACTGCACTGCACCAAGATAAGCTCATTAGCTTGTCAAGGGGATGGTCTAGCAGAGCCAACATGCACGACCTCTGTGCAGGACCACCAGCTCCTCAAAACCCAAGCACACTGTCAGCGGCCTTGTTTCTCACTGCCTTAGCCCTGAGCAAGCTGCCCAGTGGCAACAGTACCCACCAAGGCTAATAGTAACTCCCCAAACTCTTTTACAGTAGCTTACTTAAAGCATTTTGAATCTCATCTCTTCTTTTCTCAGCAATAGTAAGCCAACTGATCCTGTGTACTACAACATAAAACCCAAATATCTTAGCTAAACATGATGTGATTATTCTGTATTGCATCTTCCTACCACATACCAGATGAATTTCATTACTGAGCTAGCAGGTTTTCCACACACTCAAATACCATTTTGGCACCAGCACTGCTGTACAAGACAAGGCTATACACTTTTTAAGATCAGATCAGAAAATAATGCCCATCAAGTATACCATAAACAAGCCATTAGCATCCCTCCTCCACCACAGCAAAACATCCAACCTGGAGAGACTAAGTAGACACATGCAGTTGTTTATAATTCATGGTAACGCTTCAAAAGCCACAGAAGAAGAGACCTGAACAACTCCTGCAGAAGTCCTCTATAAACCTTGGATGAGACACTGAAAGAGCAAAAAAATACAAAGCTGAAATGAAGGTAATCTGAGTACTTTCTTGTCCTTCTCTCCCTCCTGCCTTCTCTGGACATGCATGGGAAAAGGGAGACATGGCCGTTACGAGTCATCCATGAATCAAAGAGGGCATGGCCATCATGTCAACAGGTCCATGAAATAGCTGTTGGCAGCTTGCAAGAAGCTTCCCCAATTTCTTGTGGTTTTGACAGAGACTGAGCTCCTCATTCCAAAGGATAGCCTGGAGGGTTGCAACACCAGTTGGAAGCAAGCAGCAGGCAGTCATCTGTAGCTATTAGCAGCCTGGTGCTACATAACAGTAGCAGGAGAGGATATGTGAGATACTTTTAGACTATAGCCAAGACAGCAAGGAAGAAAGCAAGCAAACAACAAGGGTCAAGCAATATGGGCATGTGTGAATCAGGAGAGGGACTGAAGAGGTAAAAGTTTTTTCTCTTTACCAGTCCTGAAGCAGAAGCAGAATGATGACAGAATACAGGAGATCTGGAGACGAAAGAGACTGCATTTTTGATGATACTGAACATGTATAATGCTTTGCTCGTACTGCTCATAAGCAGTTGCCACTGCTATTGTGAAAGTTTGGGAAGCATTACCATTAAAATTATCAATTAGTAGCTTCATTTATAACAATTTTGTATCTTCTTTAAATCATCATTCGAATTACACGATAATATGTTTTTACATGTATTTGGATATTGCAACATTGATGCTTCGGGGCTGAAGAAGCAAGAGCATCCTGGGGTCTTTTTCTTTTAATACAGAAAAACTTACCTGTCTGGCAAGACTATAGAAAAGTATCATAGCCAAAGCATTGCTTCTTTTCAGGGCCAAAATTAGAGCCTATGAACATGGAGTGGTCGAAAACTTCCCTTTTTCTTAGTAAACAAAGAATTTTGACATCTGTAGGAAAATGACTGTCATTTAAATGCTACACTAAAGAAGAAGGCAAAGGCTGCTAGTATTTGTCTGGCTCAGAAAGGACAACAGGGGCAACAAGAACAGCAACAGCTTTATCCATTTTGTTACTGGATTTTTTTTTTTCAGAAGCAATTGGGGTGCTAGATCCCTAAAGGATTTGGGTTCCCCTTTCCTCCCGTGATTAATACTTGATTTCAGTTATATTTGTCTGGGACTCTGAGCACTGGACCTCCAAGGTGACAGTAAGCTCTTGGGAGAAATACCTGTCAGCAACAGATTTTTTTGCTTCCCTTAAAGAAAGCCCATAGCCTTGGTGCATACTAGCTTGCCACAACAACCTTAACCACTAGGTAACAACTAACATTTTTTAAACAAAGTGCATAATACAACTAAATTATATTGTTATTTTCTTTGTTTACTCTTCCACATTCAGGCCACAAGCTCATATTCAAGTTTTGTTTTCTGTAACTTTCGTTTTCATACTTAAAGCATTGGCAATCAATCTATCTGTTGATACCTGCAGCAGTTACAAATTGCCTCCTGCGCTTCCTAAGGACAACAAATGGCTGTATCACCTCCCTCACATTTCATAACAAGAAATTAATTGTATCTCCAAAATATCTATGTGGACTTTGCAGGATTGTCAAACATAGGTGTCATTGGGCAATATAATAACTTGGCAGTTTTCCATCATCCTGGAGAAAAACAAACCTACTTCAATGCTGAAATCAGGTGGAATCTACCATATCCCCACTGAAAGCAGAGGGTAGGCATCTCTGAAATACAATGAGTAATAGGTACAGGAGGGTTTGAGGGAACTGCCTTAGATAATAACAGTGCATCCCGAAGCTGTTTGTTACTTGAGCTGACTTATCTCCTCTAATTCATGTGCAAAGCTGAAAGCTGGTTTTAAGGTTAGTTGCTTAAGTTCTACTCATTCACAGTAATAAATCTGGAGCAATCCCACTGACTGCTATAATCCTCAACAAATACTGCTAAAAAGCCAGTCAAGGGCTAAATCTTTTAGTCCCGTCCTGGCCAAAATTCCAAACAATTATAATGAGAATTTTAGCTACAAAGTAATTGAGGAATTTAAGCCCATACTGCTGGAATGTCCCCAAACAAACAATAAAGAAACCCAGAATACACACACACATTAAAAATAAAAGCAAACAAAAAAAAAAACCCCACATTTTTCTTATTTCACTTTACACAAAAAGAAAACAAAAAAAAAAGCAAGTTTTCCATTTAGAGGTAGTGTCCATCAAGATTCTGTTCCATAACTTGATTCTTATTGAAAGACTGAGGGGACGGAAAAGATTAAAAGATATGTTCCCATAAAATGATGGCAGCTTTTTCATGGCTTAATGAAAAAAGACCAAGTGACCCCGGAATAAACACAGCTACATGGGAGTGGAAATGACACAGCTAGGACTAGTTGAACCTGGTTTCACTAGATACAGACAGACTAATTAAATACATTTTGTTTCAGTGTTCAGGTATCTTTTTAAGAGTCACTTGAGATTGGCCCAGTGGGGAAACAAGACCTGGAAGCTTTCATAAAAGCCATTCCATAATACACAGGTCTCAAGCAATAAGGGCTACACTTTGATTTAGAAGTTGTCACACAAGCTCAGATCTACAACTTCGAATTGAAAGCACCTCATCTTCTGGCAGCAAATGCTATAGGTCAAGAGACACCAGAGAAGACAGACATTAGAAAATCTGCCCATCATGTTAGGTGCAAAAGCTTTTTGCAAAATCTTTTCAGGATTATGTCATATCATCCACATATTCTTCCCAGCTACACCAATGTCAACCTGGTTTTTAGTCTTGCCTAATTCCCTGCATCTCCTGATTGTTCTGTACAGCATTTTGTATAAAAAAAAAGAAGAGAAATGGGTTATAAAACCAGAGATAGGTTTAATTTGCCCTTTACCCCTTCTTCAATCCTTGAATAACCATTTGATTTTGGTTAAGAAATAAAAATTAAACTTCTCATCTGCCTTCTCATGACCCTGAGTTATTTCATACGCAGCCTTGCCAAAGAAGCCTCCCCATGCTCCCTCTGCAGAGGCACCCCTAAGGTCCCTTCTCACTCACCACCCCACACCCCCCCCAGACCTCTCCTCCTGCAGTCCTGTTTCAAGAGGGGTTTTTATAACCCCAGGTGCCATTCAAGGATACTGTTTTCCATTTTACAATGTACCCGTTTTCTGCTTTACTTTCAAGAGTATGCTCCTTTTCAGGCAATCAGGCGTATTTTATCCAGCTATATTAAACCTTGAAGTCAACACTTTCCAGTAGCATAACTGCAAATGGGACAGGCACTGCAGGATGCCACCTCAGTTTCTCACAAAGGCATACATACTCAAACCATAACCTTTTTTCTGACATCAGTTACACAAGATGATGTTGAACAGACCAACACCAAGGCCTTCTTCCTAAATTTTTGTCCTCATTGGACCAAGGCCACATCTGTGCTTGGAGGACAAGTCTGGATAAGGCAGGACTGCTACAACATCCTGCTTCCCCTGCTGCCTGGGGAGCTGGAGACTGCTCTGAGATACACACTCTCAATGAATTCAGCAAGAGATGCTGATGTTTAGTATTTTTCAATGTCATGACTTCACACACCTTGGAGCCTGCACTGTAAGTGAAGCAGATAAAACAAAATACCACAAAAAAAGAAACCCTCCTGGTTTAGGGAAAGCTCTATTAAAACAATGATTAAAAAAATAAAAGTGTGGCAAGGAACCACACATGCTTAAACCACAAAAACAGATTAGGCCTCAAACAAACAACTGGCATCAAACCCCCATTGTGAAGACTCACACCGCATGTGCAAGTATCCTCCCTCCAGCCTATGCAGGAGCACGTGCTTGTTTTACCCTCTCTTCAGTGCAGCCAAACACTGACCTCAATGGGGAATGCTAAAAAGGAAAAAGATACCAAGTAATGTTGAAGGGGCCACCAAATGAAAACCAATTCCACCAGAACACTCCAGCTGTACTCCAGAATATATAAAAAAGCAAGCAAAACAAAACCCTTCAGCTAATCATCTGCTCCTCTAATTCTGCATTTATGCTGTTTTAAACACTGCATTTCTTTTTTATTATATTTGACTCCATTCTTCATGAGGTTTGCCTTTTCTTGGGGAAAAAAAAAAAAAGAAAAAAGAAAAAAAAAGGCTAACTGAATCACCTTATCTCAAACTCAATTAAAAGAAGGGGGAGGTGGATGAGAGAACCTTCAGGCAAAGATTAAGCCTGGAAAATTTCAGCCTGAAAGGTGTTTTGAAATGTAAGTAACTGAAAACAGAAAGCAGGATGGAAATGCTTAGGCCAGCTTTAACAAGCATGGGTAGTATGCCAGCCATAATAAAACACTATCAATGGAGATTTTGAATTATTATACGGTGAAGACTTCGGCCTTACAGAAACCATAAATATCAGAAAGTTCCTTGGTACATCTCACCTTGAATTCTTCCCTGATTAGTTGCTTTGTGTAACTTAGCCGGCCCTTGTCTCCTTCAAGTAAAACCACACCTTCTTGTCCAGAGGGACTGAGCCTCATCCCAAGAGCAACCACTATCCGCCCTTGTGCTGCTGGAGAAACTGCTTCTCAGAAGCATAAACCAGCTTTCTCTGCCTTTACAGTCAGGGTCAAGCAGGCTACCTCCCCAGTTTGGCCCAGACCAAGAATAAACATGGAGTTTTCTGGATTCAATCTCTACTCCTAATTCATGTTGATTTACATTAATGAAAACAAGGTGATTACTGCACAGAAGAGCCTTTTGCCTTTCCACAAAAGTACCTTAAAACCAGCACTGAGTACAGCTGCAAAGAGCTACTACTTGGAAGATAATGTTATTATTTCTTTTTGTAGGTGGCTTTAAAATGTAAAGAGACACCTTTGCCCTAGGAGCCTGCTCAGTTACGTTTGCATATCTACCACTACAAGTGCATCTTTGCCCAGTTTTGCCATTACTGTATTAACGCTCCTAGGAAGAGAGCTCAGTGGCCAGACGCACGCTGGTGCAGTCAACCTGGCCAGCTTGTTTGCAGAGACATCTCCCAACCACCCCACCTGAGGGTGCGCACCGACATCAGTGCGCTAATGCCCTGCTCTAGATGCCTACTCGCACACCCCCATCGTTCACCCTACAGGAGCAGCACCTCAGCACGCTGGGCTGCTGCAAAGAGATGCAAGCGATGCACACTACGTTGCTCTTTAAATATCCCTGGGGGGCAGCAGGATAGGTTGGCTGCGTGTAGCACCGGGTAGGCACACGATTGGCGCGACTCCTTTGACTACCGCTGCGCCTGGTCCTTTTGCAAATCCAGCATGCTCTATCGCTTGCCCCACAGGCACCAGCAGCCCTGCCTCTGTACTGGTTAACTGGTCCTGCCTCCCAGCAGGCCGCCTGCTCCTTTTCCCTTACCCATCCCATTCAGCCAACAGCACCTTTCTCCCCTCACTCCATCACAAGCGTGGCAGGAACCACCTCCATCAGCACCAAACCTTCAGTTCCCACAAGGCCCCCACCTCTCCTCCTCCAGCTCCAAGAGGCACTCAGCACGCAGAAGCACCCCGGGGGCTCCAGTCCCTTTAGCGCAGGCCGGCGGAACGCGGGGGGGAAGGGAAGGGACAGGCAGGGCTCGCCTAAGGGGGGAGGCAGCGGCTCCTCGCGGCCCGGCTCCGCCGCTGGCCGTGCCCCCCAGCACCAGGAACCCCCCGGGGCTGCAGACAATGGGACCGGCTCCAGCAGGAACGCTGGGGTTCCGCATCCCGGGGGATGCCCCCCCGGTCCCACACACCAGAGGCACCTCCAGAGGGTGATGCTACTGCGCGGCCCCGGCTCGCCTGGGTTATTTTTCCTCTGGGGGGTAGGGTGGGGTGGCTGCGGGTTTTTTCCGGCTGGCCGGGGGCCCCGGCTGTCGGGCAGGGTCCCTTTCAATTGTTCCCTGCCCTCCGCGGAGGCTGCAGGCAGTTTCTCTCGCCTGGCGGGTTTTTCCAGGCAGGGTCTGGCTACTGCAGCGCAAACACTCTCCAGCACAGCCACGGAGACCGGACTTTTTCGCTCTTTCAGCCAACAAACTGCGTTTTACATTTGAATAAGCCCCAGCCTCCCCGCTTGCCTGCCTGCCTGCCTGCCTGCCTCCCCGCTTCGAAACAGCCCGACCCGCGGGGCTGCAAGCCCGGGGGTGCCCCTGCCTCTCAGTCCCCACTCCACCCTCGCTCAACTTTCCAGGAAGCCAAGCGGCTGAGGGAAGAGGGGACGGAGGAAAAACCAGGGGGATCAGAAATGAGAAAAGGAGGGGGGTCCGAAAGCTGAGGTCTCCGTTCCCCCCACCCCACCCGCAGCAGCCCAGTCCCATACACGTACCAGGGCTGCGGCGCGGCCGGCCCTCAGCTCACAGGAAGGGGCGATGCTGGCATGGCTCGGCTGTCCGCTCTAGGGGAGGGGGCAAGGGAGGGGGACACGGGGAGAGGGAACGGCGGGGGGCGAGGCGCGGTTCACGGCCCGGGCTCCCTCGGGCTGGCGGCTCCCATGGCGCGACGAGCCCAGGCGCGGGAGAGGGAGCCCCGGGCTCGAAACGTGCTCTCGGCGGCGGCGCGCGTCGCCCCTGGCCGGACCCTCCGGGAGGGAGCGGGGAGGGGGCGGCTCGGCGGGGCGCTCGCCGCACCGAGCCCTCCCGGCAGGCGGCAAAACGCGCCCTGGATCCCCGCGGCTGGAGCGGGATTCGCCGCCCCCCCCCACCCCCTTCCCTCCCACCGCCGCGCTGCGGGGCGAGCCGCCGGGGATAGCCCGGCACGACCCTGGGGAAAGCGGCGAGGGTGGCGGCGGCCGCCTCGGAGCCGCTGTCGGTGTGCCGGGCTGGCAGCTGCAGGAAACATCTAGCAACGATGAAAACGAATAATAACGGCGATAATAACACGAAAGGCAAATTAATTCCGTTACTCGGGGAGGCCGCGGTTTGACGCCGCATACCTCACCATCAGCAACGGAGGGGGCACCGTCTGAAGTCATCTGGGTTTTTTTTTTCTTTTTAAGGCTGGATGAGGTAAAGTCCGGTCAGCAGCGATAGGTTCGCTGGGGGGCCTGACCCCCATCTCCTCACATGTGCCATCCAGCAGGACCTTCAGACATAGACGCCCACTCTGACCCGGCCGTCCCAAGCAGGAGTGGAGCAAACACGCCCAGAAGCGTGGAGAAGATACTGGTTAAGGAGGAAGAGCTGCTGAGCTGCTCTCTGTCTACCAAGGAAGAAGAAACATATAATGAGCCTTGCTCTCCCCATCCCCCACCTCATCCATTAAGAGCCACTGATATTTGGTGCTCCTTCCCAGAGGGAAGCACAGAGTTATAGCAAAAGAAGAGTTGGTCCAGCGTTCTTAAGTGTCTCTAGCACTACAGCCTTTTGGCCAGAGTGGAAAGCAGGCCACCAAGTCTGATGTCTCTTAAGACTGAAAAACAGATGTTGGAAATGGGATCTGTGAAACAATATACCCAAGCAGTATTTTTCTTAAAAAAGCTTTATTATTATTAAATCTCTCTCTTGTAGCATAAAGACTTCAAATGTGAAACAACCCATTAAAATGCAAGCCTGCAGAAGAGGTTTTCTGCTGCATATAAGGGAGCAGCACTTTCCACCTCCATTCCGTGAAGATGCTTTAAATGACAGTGTTTTGATAACATAAGGGAAAGGAGAAGCAGTGGCACAGATCTGCAGAGTTTACTGTTACTGTTACAGTTCAGTGCCAGTGTGGAGGTAGCCCATCACCAACCTGTACTTCCTCCATCCTCTTCTCTCCTCCGCTTTATTTCCTTTCAGTGAAAAAGGAATACACTCTGAGAGATCTTAGTCAAGCTCACAGGCACTTCAGATGCAACAAGGTGAAACCAGCAACGCATACATCTGAATTTTGAACATTGGCCTGATCAGCTTTCAGTGGCAGGTAATTATAGCAGTGTACCTGAGTTCTCATTGCTGAGTGTAAACATACCATCTTCTCCTCAGTCTGACACTTTGCTGAGAAGACTGCTTTTCTAGAGGGCTAGCTATCAACACTTCTGTCATTCCAAAGCCCTGCCCTGCTACACGTAACACAAGCTATTTTTATAAGATAAAGCAATAGATTATTAGAGAAGTAAAAGAACAGTTGCTCTCAAAGTGCTGCAAACAGCAAAATTGAGTAGTAGATGGTAATAATTTAAGAGTTGTGGACTTGAACCAAATGCAGAGTGAGAAATCAGTAACTTGAAGGAAAGCAACAAGAAAGGAGGACTAGGGCTTGATGAGAATAAGCAGCTTAATTGGAGCAGCCAAACACAAACATGTGCAATCACAGGTCCCTTAAAAACATGCTAAAAGCTAGGAAACAAACAAGAACTAACAATTGTTCATTTTCACAGCCACAGACATGTAAGCTCATGGTCCTTTTCAACACTAAAATACCCTAGTAAGCGGGTAAGCACCAGGTGACAGTCTTTCCCGGCAACACCAAGACACTCGGTCCACCAGGACAAGGTGATGCTAAAGGCTTGGAGAAAGATCCCACAGTAATGACTGGCTGGGCAACAAAATGGTGAGTGAAATCCTTTCAAAGTGAGGTACATAGCAGGGGAAACATGGAAATCACAGGCTTTGAATTAGCCACTACCATTCAAAATAGAGATCCTGGTACTGTGATAGATAACTTCTGTGAAACTGTTCTGCATGCTTGAGTGGTTGGAAACATTACAAAAGAAGGGAAGAACAGAACAGGAAACATCACTACACCATCGTTATTTAGTCCAGATCTATTGTCTGCTTGCATTTTGAATATAACATGCAGTTCTGGTATGCTTGAAAGCTGTAACTTAAAAAGGCACAGAGAAATGTGGCAAGAGTGGCCAAAAGCACAAGGAGCAGCTAAATTCACCAGTATTTTTCACACTGGAAAGAAGGCAATCTGGGCAAAATGCCAACTATATATTATAAAAGCAAGAGCAGCATGGAAAGCCTTATCAGAGAGTGAACAGTCACTGTTTTTCTGAAGTAGAGGGTAACAAATCAATTTAGGAAATAGACGTATTGGAACAGAAGACAGCTACTTCTATATGCAGGGTGCTGTCAAGCCATGGAACTCGCTGCTACAGCACATTGTAGATTTTTTTAATCTTTACAGGTTAGATTTTTTGAAAGCAAAATTATTAGAAGTTTAATCAAAAGCTATTTAAAACAAATATTATTTCAGCTGTATTGTACTTGAAGATGGAAAAGCAGAAACAGCCCTATATACTACTCAAGCCTTCTTTCTTGTGTATGTGCTACTGTCAGAGGTAAAGTTTGAAGCTACTGGAACTTCAGTCCAACACAGTGCTACCATCCCTGGGTTCTTACCCAGAAGAACATGCAAATTGGTACATACCTGCAAAATGAATAAAACCAGACAACACAGTACCAAGGAATACAGTGAAAAACCTCATAAAGTAGTCCTGCACTGCAGGCAGGTCTGGCAAAATTTGAGTCTGTGGTATCAGAGAGCTGTGAGGGGTAGCTGCTCTTTGAGAGACAGGGAGCCCCACATGACAACCAACAGGGCAAAGACCTCACTAGACAGCACCACTGTACACACACAAGGCAAACAGGACAGGCCTATGCGTGGTATTCCTGTGCAGCAAGGAGTCCAGACAATAAACCAGCTTCCAGAAAATGAAGCCAGTCTGAGGCTGAACTAAGAAGTCAACCTGCAGGTCAGAAGCAGATCTAGTGACCCAGTGGGTAAACAACATTAGACACAATGCAAGAAGCTACCAAGCAGGGTCTATAGTGACAAATGAGAACCAAAACTAGGCTCTAATTCATCAGGAAATATACTTTACTCAGGGCTGGGCTTAAATAAAGTTCCTGGACCTATGAGTAGAGGATGTAGGCAGAAGCCCCAAGTGCAGCTGGTCAGGTCCACTAACACCTATTAGTGCCCTCAGAACCCTGACCCTGGAAACAGAACTATTCAGGTATGCTATCATGAAATCAATCCTGCAGAGTCACCTAGATCAGATCTCTGCAACAGGTGCGGCATCAGTTCAGGCTAGGGAAGGTTAGATGTGTCCCTGATGATGAACCTAAGTTAAGCTCTCCACAAACCAAAAGCTCCAGGAATTACACTGCAAAGACAGTTATGCTGCTTTATAAGTGAAAGATTGGATCTAACCAGACCTATCTTGGCTGGCCCTGCCTTCTTCATAGTGGAAACATGATGCTGAGACCTTAAAGTTCGTTCCTTGTGTGATTATACATCATGGATTAAAGCATCTACTTTGCAAAGCCGCCTTCACATTTATTAGCTCAGACTCCAATATGACAAAGTGACCAGCCCACTCCCAGACCAGATATGACCTAGGAACCTATATGTTGCACTGCTGTGGTTTCGTGCCTGTGAACCCAGTTGAACACAGGCCAACCACTGTCAGTGCCTCTGTGTTTGTAATACAGATGATAAGATAAATCACCCACAACATTGTTAGTTGGCAGTATCTGAAAGAGAAAATTTTTGAATGCCGTGAGTTTAATGCAGAAACCCTTGAATTCTAATTGTAGTTTTGACAATGACTTCCTCATTTAGTCTTTCTTGGCCCTGGTTCTGTAGATAGTATCTACATGCCTGATTGGCAATGAAAGCAAGTTAACATTTGTAAGCATGCTGAACACAGATAGTTTGAGCATTAATACCATTTTACTTGAAGTATGGCCAAAAGCAACTATGATTTAAACTTATGATGCCCATTATACAGGTCCATTTAATTTATTCTAAATATTTCCTATCAGATGTACCTGAGCTGTGGTGGGCAGCATTTTGCCCCCATTTTCTTTTCATTAGAAATCTTGGCCCTTACTTCATTGCATGGTTGTGGGTAAGCAACACAAAACATGAGTGCAGAATGACTGTGTTGTGCCTGTTCTTTGGCTGCTAGATGACCTTCAGACTTGTCTCCAGTATTGTTTTGGGCTTTATCTGCTGCTATTCCTCTGGATAGACTTTAGAGCTGCTTTGTGCCCTTGCTGTGACTGTTGATGGAGCCTGTTCCCTGCACCCAGTTCTGCCTGACCTGCTACAGGATTATGCTGGTTGGTAAATACACTACCTGTGCTGTGGTCACCCTTGGCTCCTAGCTCACCTCACTGCAGGAAGCAGTGCTGTTTTGTCTGCTTGGTGGCAGAGATAAAGAGAGCTTGGGATGCAACATTAGTAACGAACTGAGATTTGCTTGAGTGTTTCCAATCTTCAAGCCCCTTGCAGAAGAAGGAAAAAAATTCTCAAAGAAGAAATCCTCAAACACCTGAGTTTCATGTAGAAGAAGTTCTGTACTCTTGGTGGGTTTGGATAAGATTTGGGGCAGAAGAACAGACAACTAGATAGATGTCACTTCAGATTGCTAACTAGTAAAGATCAGAAGCAAGTATAAAGTGGGGGAAAAAAATCATTTCTGATGTCTATAGCCCAGAGGCATAATTCTTCACGATAATTTGTACAACTGTCTCAAAACAGAGCTTAATGTAAATCAGCACTGTAAAAGCACTGAAAATAATCTGTTTGAAAATAGCTTATATAACTTTAGATGATAATTTATTTCAATTGATAAATATTTGAAATATCTTTATGAAAATAAGCCTCTTCAACAACAAAAAAATCAGACACAAATTACAGGTATTTATAAAACTATCTACCTGCTTGAATTATTCCTTAAGTTAGCAGCTCTGCTCTTGAGCATCTTGACTTTAATGTCTTCCCCTGTTTACCATCAACCTGCTAGGGAAGGATGATGTAGTGTCAGGCATAAGTGTAACCTGAGTGGCATTAAAAATGCTGATGACTTCTAAGAATGCATCATAAAAGAGAAGTCACCAGAGGAATCCTGCAAAGGGCAGAAATGTTTCAAGGTAAAAAGATGAAGTGACAGTAGCAAGAATGCATAAAGCTCACTGCTGAATTCTTTAAGTGTTAGTATACTTCTATGAAATGTTCTGTTTAACTTTGCAATACAGGTTTCTTATTTCTTTCCTAAGCAGTGTGCGTTCACACCGCATACTTCCCTAAATTACAAGGGTTGACACAGTACCCTCCTGAAATACCTTGCCTGTATCCAAAGCAAGTAATAGCCCAGTTATGCAGTTACCCAATTTTTCTAGTCATTGGTGAAACTCTAGAAACCAGAAGACTTTCAGCTGTTAGTGTAGTTGCAACACTTCTCTGTGGGAAAGCACTGAATAAATTAAGTTTTTACAGTTGGAGCTGTTAAATCAGTATGATTGCTGTGGTGGTGGTACGCTTTTCCTGAGCAGAATCCCAAAAGAACGCAAACTGGTTGTGGAAAAGCATATCAACAGTGATTACAAAGCTTGCTTCAATCACACACAGAACAATTGCCTTTTCCATTACAGGCTTAACTATCAAGAGTGGCTTCAACAAAAATGATGAATTTCCTGGGTATATTAAAAAATGTAAAAGGCTTGAGAGTTTTCTGCTTTGAAGGACTTAATCCATATGTTCTCGAAGAAATCTGTTCACCTTTGCTGTGCATTTTTTTTATTATTGGAAAAAATGGATACTGTAACAGTCATTTCCAAAATATATAAATAACATAATGATCAAACAGCAAAATAAAGTTTTGCCAATGCAGAAAAACATTATTTTTAGGGAATGTAACCTATTAAAGTAAAAAATGAGTATTTCTTCTCGAAGGCAGTTTGACACAAGCAGGAAGAAAAAAACGTTCCAAAAAATTGTTTGGAAATTGGTTCATTTTACTTGTGCAAGCATGAGAACTGACCTTTTGCGTTAAAAGACTGACTTTTAAAGAGGGGATTTTGGTATCTTAAATACTGGAAACTTTGGTCAAGATGATGGGGCAAAATATGCTTGAAAAATAGATGAGTAACACTGGACAACTGAGAGAAAAACTGACAGCATTGACTTTCCCACCAGTGTCTGGCATCAGGTACGCTTACCTTCCTTACACCATGCACCAGCACTCAGGCCACCTGATGGTGTTTTCCAAGAGTTAGGGACAAAAGTTTAAGTAAATGCCTCCTGCAAAGCCCCATGTACTGCATTCAGAGGAGACCTTGCAGAAAACCTAAAAAATTGCAAGAAATGTTGGTAGTTGCAGAGGACGACTCTGGCCTTGACTCTTCTGATTCTAAAGAAGCTGTCGGTTGGTTGGCTTTTCAGTATCTACTTCCCTTTCCAATGCAGTTTGAAACTTGAATAGGAATAAAAACTCAGTATTTTTTGCTAGCTATGAATCCGTAACTGTAGACAAAAGAAATACCTATGTTCTAGTATGAGGTTTAAGTAACCATTTAAACGCTTAATAAAATGGATGTATTTCACTGTATAGCCTAATTAACACTATTTACACTTTGGTTGCATGCACACACAGGTCTACAAACACGTGTGCGTCGGAAGAGTAGGGCACCGATGACCTTTTATAACTAGCACCAAGCGGCTCCCGGCGGTACTGACAATTCACACGTCCGGCTGAGGAGCTGGCTCCCCGTTCAGCCATCCTCCCAGCTGCACCGGCCGAGCACGCTGTGATCACGACCCACAGCGACGGCTCCGGGAGCGTTAACCCCCCGCTCTCCCCGGCCACTCGAGGCTTCCCCAATCCCGCCTCCCCGCCTCTGACGCGATCAGCAGGCGCCTCTGCGCGGCCTCCCGGCCCCGGCCATGGCTCATCGCGGGCCGCCCCGAGCTCCGCCCCTGCGCCGCGGCAGGGCCGCCGCTGCCCCATGCGCTGCCCGCTCGCAGCCTGAGGGAGCCGCCGCCGTCTGCGCCCGGCCTGGCTCTGCCCCATGGCTTCGCCGGCGGCGGCGGGGCCCGGTGCCGCGCTGCCCCCGGGCGCGGCACACCGCGACTTTTACTGGCTGCGCTCCTTCATCGCTGGAGGTGGGTGTCCCGGGCAGGCCTCTGCCCGGCGGCGTGCGGTGCCTGGTTTGTGCGGGCCTTCCGCGGGCTGCGAGGAGTGGGAGAGCAGGCTTCGGCGGCGGAGAGCAGGGCGGGTGGGCCGGGGTGCGGCAGAGGTCACTTCCGTGTCAATACTCCCTGTAAAGCTGCTGTCGAGGATCGTTACTAGGGGAAGTCGGGGTTCCTTCCCCCCCCGATGTGCTAGTGCGCTGTGGCTCGGTACAGGCGAGTGACTCGCACCGTGTATCAGCACCAGTGAGGAGTCCCGGGCAGTCGCGACTAAAGAGTCCGAGAGCTCTGGCCCTTACCAGGGTGCGGGGGAAAGGTTAGTTGACCCCTTCAGGAAGCAGTTGCGACTGCGGTTGTGAAGATACAGGGATTGTGAAGCCGAGGCACCTTCGCGAGCACAGTCCCGTGCTACTAACCTCTAACGGTAAAAGCCTCTTTGTGCTTCCCATGGGATCTCGTCCCATTTGCCTGGTTTGCAAGGGGATAGACGCTTTGTTTATTTAAACTTTTCATGTCTGTCTGTGCTCGCTGTTGCATCTCTGGCTCTGAAACAGCGCAGGGTACACGGTGGACACGTATCTGCTCTGGGAGGGTAGCCAGGGCAGCTTTCTAACGAAGGGGAGGAGGAAACCAGGTGGAAACTTTCTCGGAAAGGTTCTGCTGTGACTTCAGCAGCTGAGACCGGTGGAGTCCTGGGTTTTTGTAATCTGGAAAAGTAGTTTATATGTTTCATTAAGGCTTTAAGGGTTTTGTAACTTATTTCTAATAGAGGCTATTTACTCATCATAAGGGCTTTTTTCAGTTCCTGACTTTCTCCTCCCTTATTCTATTTAATTTTTTTAAAAAGAAATACCTTATTTGTCTCTGATGTAAAGAACTTTTGCAACCCATCACTTTTCTGTTTCCCCTCTTGAAAAGGTGTTGCAGGATGTTGTGCCAAAACAACTACTGCACCACTGGATCGAGTAAAGATTTTGCTGCAAGCTCATAATCACCATTACAAACACCTAGGTAAGATGGCTGCTGTGTGTCTCATTTTTTGTTTTAAATTCGATGTGTATCGCTTGGGCATGCTGATATATATGATGTGGCTGATTAAAAAAAAAAAGGCATTGACTGGACAGAAGGTTGCGTCAGTCTGGTCAGTCTCTGTGCCATGTTTCAGTAGTGTTTAAGAAGAAAAGCAAAGCCCTGTGCGAGTAAGTTGTGGCACTGGTTGGTGTGTTAGAGATTGAGATGTCAGAATAATCCTTAATAAGACATGTAAGAGCTCAGCTTGATCTTCCCCTCACTGAAGCCTGCAGGAGATTGGTAATCACAGGTTCAAAGCTTGGATCATTTACGTAAGAAACGTCACTGCTGCTGGTAGCTGCTGCAGTCTGCTACAGCAATTGCCAGTGCTCAGGGCTCAGCAGCCCTTGTTTCATGGGTGATGGTGATTACAAGATAGTGATGACTGAATCCTGCAGAACTCACACGTGCTGGCTTACAGACAGCAGCATGGTGGTTGTGAATTGAAGGTAGAGGTGGATTTGTGCAGCCGATCTGTCTTCTGCATCTGTTGCATCCGTTGCATCCTGGTGAGAAAAGAAACCTACAGTTAGCATGTTCAGAACCATTCTCTCTGGGGCTGTAACACTGCCCTCTTGTGCATAGCATTCGAGGTATTTTATGTCATACATTTTTGAGATATGTCATAACTTAGGTTCTGAATATAAGTGTGTTACATTGTCGAGAAAACAAGTGGAATAGATTAATTTTACATGTAACGAAACTTTGGAATTTTTCCCCTCAGACACTAAACAGAAACAGAATTCAGTGGAGTTTTGTGAATATATTCACTTGACTGTACCAAAAAGGGAAACACAAATAGGGTAGTGTTTTGGTAACATAAGTAGGCACTCAGATCTGCAGTCTAAGAGGTGAAGGCTGAAAGAATTGGTTTAACTGATATATTTTTATTTTCTGTTTGCTTTGTACTGTGCCATAATTAGGAAATCTTCTATTCTTCCCTATTTAGGGTGTTAGATATGATGCTGATTATTTGAAATGTGTCTGATTTGACTGCATATCCTTGTTACATGTAGGCAAAGAAGAAAATTATGTGGGTGAGATACCTATAAGTGCAGAGACATGATGGATTGATTAGTTAACCAAAGCCTTTACTAAATGTTTTTGCTGCCCTTGGTCTGGCATTGGTGCCACATGGCTCTTGGAGCATGTGTTTTAAGAAACAAGAACAGTAACTCCTCATGACAGAATAGAGAGAAATTTTAATCATGGCATAAGTATTTGCATGACATCTTGGACATACATTTAGTATTGTATTCTTGGAATTCCAGAAACTAAATAATATTTGTTTTAGTGAAACTTCCATTTGAATTTTTTCAACTACTTTTTTTTTTTTTTTTTTTTTTTACTGGCTGAAAGTAAGACAAATGTGTGAGCCTTTTTCATGTTCAGCTCTTACATAATTAAATAGTTGCATATGAATGAAAACTGTTCAACTGTTAGTTTGTTCCTTTAAAAAAGAAGTTAAAACTATTTGATAGCAATTGTGCATAACTGATGTTTATAATAAAACTGTAGGGTTTTCCCAAACTTTGTGTGATCTTGCATTATTTCATACCTATTAAGGGAGTAGGATTGCTTCACATTGCAACAATCCTGGGACAGGAAGTGTGAAATGTTTAAGGTGGAAGTAGTGACAGTCTTAAACTTGTTTACTTCCTTTCCTTCATGATGGCATGTAGCAATCAGATTGTTTTCCCGTGGTTTTAGATTTTTAAGTATTTATTTTGAATTGGCTGAATTGCAAGTCAACCGGTTTCTTTCCTTCTGTTGCTAGTATTAGCTTCTGTGGGTGGATAGCATCATCTGCAGTAGGATTGCTTGCAGTCCAGGAAGTCATGGGGCCTGAATGTGTGATTTGGAAAGAGGTTCACTGAGTCTGGGAGGTGAGAAAATTGATAAGACTTAACCTTAAATCTCCTGCTTCTGGCAGTGTTTGGGCATTGAAAGTGGATTGTCCACTCTCCAGTTAATAGGCAACACTATCCAGCCTCAGTTCTATGCATACTTTTTTACTGTTATTAATATTTGTTTGATTTATTTTTTCCCCCTCCCCACAAAAAATACCTTTTTTTGTATTGCTGGCAGGTGTGTTTTCTACATTGTGTGCTGTCCCCAGAAAGGAAGGTTACCTTGGGCTGTATAAAGGAAACGGGGCAATGATGATTAGAATCTTTCCATATGGCGCAATTCAGTTTATGGCATTTGACCAATATAAAAAGGTAGTCGTATTTAATTTGTTTTCTTTTTCTTTTCTTTTTTTTTTTTTTTCCCTGCCTACAATGAATACAGATTCTTTAAATGGTCAAAACTAACACTGACACTTTTACAGTATTAATTAGCTGAATGTCTTTTTCTAAGGTTGCTTATTAAGTTTATCTGAATCTACCTGTTAAAAATGTCAGAACACCAGTGAAACTTTTTGTAGTATTGCTTAAGGGGAAAAAAAACCCGCTGTTTTTTGTACCTTTGTATTGTGAGAATACTTTTTCTTTTTTAATGAAAAAAAATTAATCTCAAGTCTGCTGCTGTTTATATTGCTATAAAGTAGCCCTTTGTGAATGATGTAGCAACAAAACATGAACTGGAACCTATTGTGTTGGGCTTCTTAGTACTTCATAGATGGAATAACTTAAATTTGAAAATCTGTCTGGATATGACTGTTATATTTGACCTGACAAGTGACTGTGTCAGGCTCTAGATAGATATGACCTGGAAGAGAAAAATGCTTATTTGAGGGTTCTACAAAATTGGTGGATTCCTTTCTGCTCTTGTGCATTTAATACATTAATACATAATAAACTCATGTAACTTCTTTTGGAGGTCAGGTGTTAACATGAACATGTTTTAAACATTCCGTATATGTGGCGAAGAATACCATTTTACTGTTAGCGATAAGGAATTCTGTGTTCAGAAGGTCAGATTGAATACCCAGTGAAATAAATTGCATGATCTTTACTGAAGACAGTGAGACTTAAATTGTGGTTCCCTTCTCTAAAGAGCAAATTTCAGAAGGCTAATACAAAGAAGTAATTTTTATAAGCTTTACAGTTCCTTTTTTTTGTGGTATAATCATAAATGCTGTTGATTTGTGTTTGTTTTATGTTGTGTTGAATGAAAGACTGCATGCCATGCTTTATAATGAAATGATTTACAAATCTGCAAATTTTGAGAAACCATTTGGCATAAGAGCAGTTTATTTATTAATTGATAAGAACATTCAAGATGTTTTGCAGAAATGTGTAGAATGGGAAAAAATACAAAGGAAGATATGAAATTATTTTCTTGATAACAGAAATTGCGTCTTAAATAGTCTGTTATTTGATAAAAGCTTACATTTTTTTTTTAATCCAGTTAAACAAAGTCTTAAAAAACAGCCTTATAGGAGTATGTTTCATGTGCTGTGTGTAGAAGAAAAATATACTCTTCTCATGCAAGGATAGTATTCAGTTTGCTACGTATAACATGTTAAAGATAAGTAATCAGTCTAGTTTCTGAAGTAAAAAGTACAAATACTTTCAACTATTCATTCTGCCTTGTTAGTAGAATTTTGGCACTTTCAGGTTTTTAATAAGAACTTGGTAACAGCAGCAATGCTCAGACAATTCCTTTAACAGTAATTAAGTGATTTGGTTTGAATTTGTAGTGTTGTAAATTTTTTGGAAACAGCTGCAAAGGTTGCATTAATATGCTAATAAACTGTGTGATGTACTTCCCTGTATTTTCTGATGTACGATTATTGTAAATGTGCTGTATTTTGTAGGTAATAAAGAAGCAACTTGGGATTTCAGGGCATGTGCATCGATTAATGGCTGGATCCATGGCAGGTACAGTTCTATACTTGTATTTCAGACATCCCTTTGTCTGGAAAGTTAATATTTGTTTAGAGGATGAGGTCAAACTGTTGCAGATTTGTATTAAGCAAAAGTACTAGTAAATGGTTAATGGAACAGATAGTTGCCTAACTGAAAACTGTTTGTCTAAGTATTCCTTAAAATATATTTGTTCAAGCATTGAATTCTGTGCTGTGTTGTAAAGCACATTTTTTACTGTGCTCATGATGGCTTAAAAAAAAGAAAAATCCAGCCTCATCAAGATCAAGTAAAAAGATGCAGGTTTCAATAGAATTGGCTCATCAGCCTGACTGCTGTTTCTACCATGTTGAATATAAGTCCATAGAATTAGAGAGAATTGTAAGAATCTGCCCTTAAATGGGTGGATTTTTTGGATTTGCCAGGAATGCCTGTACTTTTCAACATGGAATGTAGGAGTGTCATGATACTTTTTAGATCATACATGTGAATGTTAAAAGGCATAATTTATCAGTTAGTGCGATATCAGTAGAAAAATCCCATTTTAAACTGCCAGTATGTAGTATGATTATACATTTCTGTTTTCCTTTTGCTAGTCATTCAGCCGTAAGTGGCTAAGAAAAAAACAGAGAAAGCTAAGTAATAGTGGACTGTTTTTTAGTTGAGGTGGTTCTTTGTGTGCTTTTAGTTTGTAGTTGTTAGGCTTAATACTGTTTTATAAGTCATTATGACATGAGTATTAATACTAGGTTCTGTTTGGAATAAAAATAACGGGATTTGTTAGCACTAGCTTTAGTTAAACTAGAAAGATCTTATGAAAGTATTTTGGTTTTGCATACCATCAGAAGAAAACAAAAGAGAATGAAGTGAAACAATTCAAAGATCCTAAAACTCAGCAAAACACATTTGGCAAGATATGTTCCAGAACTTGGCTGGCTTTATATCTGAAAGAAGTGGAAAAAATACTTAGGTGTTTTTTTGTTGAGTGTGGTTTTTTGTTGTTTGGTTTGTTTTGGGTTTTTTTTTTTTTGGTTTTTTTTTTTTCTTCTTTAAAAATTTTATTCTTTCCCTCCAGCTTTAACTGTAGTAAAGAACACACCCTTCCTCTCCTCTTCTGCCTTCTCCAAAGAAAAAGCTTATTAGCTATTTTGGGACCCTTGTCAGAGATCTGGAACCTGGCTTTGAGGCACTGTGAAAACATTGACTAATCAGCTTAACTCTGGCAGTGTGGGACATGCTGGAATTCTTTGTGTAGATAAATTAATAACATCTGGCATTGTTTGAGGCGTCTTACTGGTTAAATCTGTTTTGTGTGTTTAAGTAATAGAATTAGAATTAACATACAGTACTACCTGGAAACCGTGATCAAATGAAATGTTTCATGTGGTGCATTTAAGTACAATATACTCAATAGTATGGTATGGAGAACCTCAAACCTGCATTGATGAGCTAGACTGGGCATGTGGTGAAATCAGTACAGCAGTCAGGTATAGTAATACTAACACATGTGAGTGTCCTACTTTTTATATTGAGCATGCCGAGAAAATATGAGGAGAAAGGAGACAGTAAGAAGAGCATAGAGTTTGAAATCTGATATAGAAGTTATCTAGGTTTGCAATCAAAATAAGAAAAAACTTCTAAAAGCACCTGTTAATATTTCTTGCTTTAAACCCTGTGGCTTAGTTTCTTGCTAGCTCCAGTAAGGAGTTTCTTCCAAGTTCAACTGACTAAAGGAGATAGCACGCAGCATGCACCTCAGTGTTGGTAGAGAGAGGTCTTCGCAGTTTCCTGGAGCCCAACATTACACACTTAAAAATGGATAACCCTTGTTTCTCTTTCCTTTTTGTCCTCTTTACACCAAATACCTACACAGCTGTCTGCTTTCACTTCTGTCTACACTACTGATACTGAAGTGTTTCTTATGTCAGTGTTTCCAACATTACTAGCAGTCAACAGAGTTAGTTTCAAAGTGGTGGGAAACTTCTGAGTATCTTTTGTAACTGATAAACAGGATCAATAGCCTATCCACAGGGAAAACAAGGCAATGAGGATGGGGGCAGTGGAGTAAGAGAAAAGGAAAACCTATTGTAATGCATGTATTTAAGGAGGCCAAGTTAAAGTTTCTGTGGAAACTTTAACTCTGAATTTCCTGAGTCTTGTGTGATTCAAATTTCAGTTTTAACACCTCATTAACAGATAGCTGGTGTATAATTTCTAAGGAGAGACAGCTGGAGAGAAGATAGAGAAATCATAGAGTTCAGTGGGGTTTACCAAACAAAATGATCAAATAACACCTATATCACAGGGTGATTTTCAAATCTAAGTATTTTTGTGTTTTCGAATTGAAAAATCTAAACTAAAGCACAGAAATGTGTATTTCCTACCCTGCACTTGATGAACTTAAAAATCAAAAAAGCTAAAAAATACCAGATGTTATCTAGAATCAACTCAAATTACATGAAACTTTTACAGAAAACATGTTTTCAGTTTTTTACTTTCAGTAAATGCAATGAGAAAATGGTATGGATCTGGGACTCACTGTCTCCATCCAGACACTAGGAATTGTAGTTATGTATCTCTTAAGTGTTGAGATACTTCCAATTCTGTCCTGTTTAACTGACCATGGGAGAAATTTTTATCTCAGCTCTCATTATCTGGGGTAGACTTTGCTTCCTCAGGCCAGGGAATCAGCCTTAAGATGCTGTGATTTGATTTCTGCCAACTCATAATTAGGGAATAGAGATGAGTCATTTTGTTGATTTCACCAGAATATCTTTGTGTCCCCAAACTGATCACCATTCTTCTCAGAAAGGATAGTGTCTTTTCTGAGTCCTAAAGGAAACCTTGATCCCTTATATATATATTTTGCTTATATGAACAGTAAGCAGTAACATGCCTCTCGCAGTTGCTTCAAGAAAGCATATTTTGTGGCTGATATTAAAAATCCCATTTTTTCCCAGAATTCATGGCTAGAGGATTTTAAGAGAAAGGAAAAAAAAAAAATGGAATGACTTTCTGTGAAGAGTTTGTTTGCTGGTGGAGTTGTGTTTGGGTTTTGATGGTTTTATTTTTTTATCCTCTGCCTGTTATGGTTTTCTTTTGACCTTGTGGAAAGGAGGAGAAATTACACACCTACAAAAAGTATTATTCAGACACTATTAAAACTTAAAGAGGAGGTGGTAATTTCTTGTCAGCATAAAAAGTGTGCTTATCTTCTGTAGGACTAATTTTTAAAGGTAATGTTTAACTAATTCAGAGTCTGCTAGGAAACAGGAATGTTTTTACTTTCTTTTTCTCCCTTTCCTAGTTTTTGCTTGTTTGTTTTGTTTGTTTGGGTTTTTTTTAAGTGCTGCTGATATGACAACAGAAATTACCTCTGTTTTTAGTAAACAGTTTTAACTGTTCCCTTCAAATCATTTGTCAGCAATAGAATGGTTTATCTCAAAAACTAGCAGTAGGAAATAATTTGTTATTCAGGAGGAGTTGTTCTATGTACTGAAGTTCTGTTTCCAGAAGTACATGTTGGTCAGCATCTAATCAGTTTTGAAGCAGTTCATAGCTGGATAAATACCAAGATTTTTTTTTGGCATCTTAAGTCTAGAACTAGGTTGTTTTAGTCAGAGTTTTAAAGCAGGTGTTAACATGAGCTATTAAAATGCAGTAATGCAATGCAGCGAAGTACTTTTCATCACTACCACTCTGACTTTCCTTTAAATGCCGTTAGAATATATTTAGTATTTTCAGAGGTAGTAGATACATGTGTCTATACCCAGTAATCTATATATCTATATCTATATCCACTAATCACATAAAATTCTGACACAACCTTTTTGAAATTAAATGTGTAAATTTGGTGGTTTGCTTCTTTTTTTATTTACTGTTTTTTCCCCAAGCTATGGTTGGATTAAGTTTCATGGTTGCAATCCAGAAAAGCTGATGCAGTTGGCTAGCCTGATGCTTATGAACCATGGACTTAAATAAGATTGTTCATTTGAATACAGTTAGGCCTGTAAGTCTTTGGAAAACTAA
Source organism: Loriculus beryllinus (assembly GCA_039877255.1). Taxonomy (NCBI): domain Eukaryota; kingdom Metazoa; phylum Chordata; class Aves; order Psittaciformes; family Psittacidae; genus Loriculus; species Loriculus beryllinus. The sequence continues at coordinate 38,369 of JBCJKH010010055.1, read as the reverse complement.
AGCCTAGGTGTTGCCACTTCAGTGAACACAAAGCATAAACATAAATCCTTCATGTGTTCCTGAAGTTAGTGTTCCTATTTGCTGATTATAAGTGACTTTAAGTGTTTTGTTAACCAAATAATTTGTATGTGCTATTATATTCACTGCCACAAAAGGAAATTTTAATTTTCAAAATAATCCTAGAATCAGATAAGGTGTAGGTGAGTTTTGTTTGTTTGTTTTGTTTTTGTTTTTAATAAAGGTATTACAGCAGTGATTTGTACTTACCCTCTTGATATGGTTAGAGTTCGTCTGGCATTCCAAGTAAAAGGGGAACACAAGTACATGGGAATTATCCATGCATTCAAGATGATTTACACAAAGGTATTTTTTCTTTTAATCTTCAGTCCTGTCAAAGCAAAGTATGCTCCTTAAAGAATGTTGCACTGCATTGAAAATAGCGGCTTGGTGGAAAATAACATGACTTCATTGCGTGCACATTGAATTGTTTTAATGTAAAAAATTATCTAGATGCTTCTACTTAGGCTGCTAAGACTACATAAGTAGGAGTTCAAAAACAACAGAGAAGGAGTTGTTTTTCAAGAGCTAGTAGTAATGATACAGGAAAAAAAAAACTGGGGAGAAGAGAGATGTATAATGCAGATATATCTCTATTGGATGTAGATTTTTCTCCTTTATTTTCACTTCTGTATATCCTGTGGCAGCAGTTCCCTCAGTTCTTCAGGCTGAAGAAATGGAACTTGATTTTAGCTCCTTTGTGCTAGATGATGCAAATCAGATTGCTGTCATGTGAATTTGTACGAACAGCCGTATAACTTTTTAAGGTACCTGTTGTATTTCTTGCCAAAAATGTACTTGTATTTTTCTTTCAAAGGAAGGTGGTTTTAGTGGATTCTACAGAGGGCTGATGCCAACTATTGTAGGAATGGCGCCATATGCGGGTAAGTTAAAAACAGAACATGGCAATCCTTCAGCAGTTATGCGCACTACTAAATTTACATAATGCATATGTACACCTAGTTAAATAGCTTCTGTTAAAACAAAAAGATTCTGGTCTTTACTGGATGGAGAGGGGAGGCCAGTAGAAGCATTTGCAATTCTTCAGTCTTAGTGTAGAATCGATCAATGTGTCTTAAAGCAACCTCAATAGGCAAAGCTTACCTTTTCTGAAATTTGGAGTTAAGAGAGGTAAAGCAGGAGTTCCTTCTCTTCTGCTTCCCAGTTTTCCCACCAGAAAGTACTTCAGATATTTTTTTCTCAAACGAGTAGATCAATGAGAGAGCAGAGAGCTTTATGGATTGAGATCCAGAGCCTCTGTATTGGCTCCATCTCCTGGTGACTTTATTGTAACTACTTAGACAGTCTAAAGCCATGTGGAATGGAGGAACCTCAGAAATGCCCAGCTAAAATATACCCGTAATTAAAAGATGAGAGATTTTCTTCAGTTAAAAAAGATCTTAGGAGTTACTCTTAAGTCCTGAGCAATCCAGTAATTTAAAACCCTCAGTCTGTCTTATTTAAAGAATTCTTTCAATTAATTATAAACACTGATTCATTTGGACAAAAGTTAGCATAGAAGTTCAAAATATTATTTGTCTTATTTCTTTCTGCTAAAGAAAAACTTCTAAAAGAACTGGAAAATAGTTTAATTTTGTAAGTGCAGCTTTTTGTTTATTATGATGAAGCACTGAAAAAGTTTTTTATGAAAGTACTTTAAATTTTCTTTTAGGTTTTTCATTTTTTACCTTTGGTACCTTAAAGAGCATTGGACTTTCTCAAGCACCTAACTTGCTTGGACGGCCTTCATTAGATAATCCTGATGTCTTAGTTTTGAAAACACACGTAAATCTGCTCTGTGGTGGCATAGCTGGAGCAATAGCTCAGACGATATCGTAAGTTTGGGTATTGTTTGTGGGGTTGTTTGTTTGCCTATACAACCGTTCATTCTAAAGCAACTTGTACCTGTGAATATGATTTTACGCAAGTCTCATTAGTGAAATTTTTAAATCAAGTCAGTCAGACGTGGGAATTCAGTTATTACCTACTGTTTAATTTACTAAATATCTGTTTAATCTTCAGGGTCTTTAAAGGTACATACATTGAGTCAATTAAACAAATTCAGACAAATCTCCTAAAATCAGTTGGAATCTCGTTTGGTAAGCTATGAAATTCTGACCATTAATATAACTTGCAGAAATTTATTACTGGAATTTATTTTCAAAACAATGTAACCTGGGAAGCAATAGAACAAACAAAACAAAACAAAGCAAACAACAAACAAACAGCCAAAAAAAAAAAAAAAAAGACCCAAGTCTTAGATATTGTATTTGGCATTTTTTAAATTACTTTGCCTGCTTTCTCCATTTTCATGCTGTCCTTGTCATGTTTTATTTTGTCCATAAAATTAATTTAATGGACTTTTATGGCATCAATTTTTCACTAAACCACTGCATTACAAATTAATTTTCTATTAATTCTTAAACTGTTAATTTTATTTTTGATTCACTCTCCAGTGTTTTACAAACTGTTTTATAGTCTCATCTGATCTTCATGTATCTTCCTTACTCATGCCAAGTGGAATATATTAAGAGATCTAATTTGCTCATTTTGGTTGTATAGGGGAAGTCTCCCTTTCTAGGAGAACTTTCAGCTGTGTTGAGAATCTGAGCCAGATTCCTGACTCCCTGAAAAGGGAGCTTGGGGGTTGTTCATGAACTTTGTGTTCTTTTTTTTAAACAATATTCATATAGTCATCACACATCTGTTTGAACTGCTGTTCAAATCTCTTTTCTATAGATATCCCCTTGACGTAACTCGCAGGCGGATGCAGTTAGGAGCAGTTCTCCCAGACTCTGAAAAGTGCCTGTAAGTATTTTCTTTTCATCCATAATAATGGAATTCTTAGATGTCTGAGCAAAGTTAAATTCTTAGTTTTAAAAGTAACAAAATAAACCCCCCCAAACTATTGTGTTGTTGATTTCTTCATTTTTTTAACGAGTAAGTTTTCACACGGTTAAAAGCTGCCATTATCATTCTGGGGTTTTCTGTTTTTCTGTTGGGATTTCTGTTGAAATCTCAACAGCACTTTGTTAATAATACTGCATTTGTATTAGTAACACTTTTTTTGCATTAACTCAACTTGCGATGTCTTCCTTTGATATTGGCAGGATTGCTGAGAAACTGCATGCTGTTACTGAAACTTGAATGTTTCAAAGTGATTTTGAATGGTGCAGTCTGTTCCATAAGATGATTTTATACAATATTTATTTGACTTTTCTTGCACTGGTGGTAATATTCCACACCCCACGCATTGGGGTTTTCCAATAGAAATATAAGTACCATATCCTTAAAATCATATGATTAAATCATCTTTAATCTTGAAAAACTTCCTAAATTTTAAATTGCCTCAATAAAATTAAATTGCAGGGCAGTTTTATCTTTGTTACTTTCAATCTTGTGGAATTGCTTGTCTAAATCCAACATGATTAACTGTTAATCTCTTCTATGATGAGTTGGATCTTAGTAACAGTAGTCTCTCTTGGTGACCTTTCATAAACAAATGTATTTCTTACTGTGAAAGCTGAAGTTCTGTTTTGCTTAGCAGCCTTAAATCCCTTTCCCCCCTGGCCTTGTCTGTTTTCCACTCCAGATACTTTTAAAATAAAAATATGTTATTTTTTATTGGGGGTTTACTTTCTGCATTTGTGTGGCCTACTTTTACAGACATTAGCCTTCCCAATTTAACAATATTGTTGTGACTATGTTTGGAGAGAGCTGTGCCTTGGAGAGTAGGCATATATACCTTCAGAGAAAGAGATTATAAAACAACTAGGAAACCTTGAAGTTTTGAGGCATATGGAAGCTGTTCTCAAACAGCAGTATCTTTAACAGCTTGGAAATACTGAGCCCCTTGCAGATTTTTACATTGTTTTGCATTCAACACTCATTTGCTTAGTTTCAGTGTAAGCATGTGAGGAAAACTGTTCTTCTTGCATATACAAAGCAAATTCTGCTTTCAGTAAGGTCGAATATATCCATAACAAATTTTAGCACTTCTGAGATAAAATACTAACTTTTTTTCATTGTGGACAAAGCTACACAGAGAGCTAAACAGAAACTTTCTATGCAGAACTTTAGAAGGATAGGTAGTACGATCAAGTGCTCAAAGAAAGAGAATAGGATGCAAGCCTAAATACTGATTTGTAATGCAAGAAGTGTGTGCTACGTTGAGCAAATTATGTTTCTGTTACTCTATTATATTTGTAAGAATTTATGCTTCTCAACTCCTTCCTGTCAGACAGACAACAGATGTATAGCTATTCTGGTATAAAATGTGTTAGTGTATCTATTAGGGCAGGTGTTTTCAGACTTAAATTTCTTTAGATGAGATTGCACTGTCCTCTTTCCAGTTCCCAGCTCTTATGGCCAAGTTCCTTGCAGAAGCTCAGGCTGTGTTCTGAATCCTGAAAAGTCTGTAATGCTTTACGAAGTCCCATAGGTTTTTCTCCATAGATCTCTTCAGAACCAAGTGCAACAAGTGTCTTGCAGTGAGTTTGACTACTGAATATGTGTATCCAATAATGATTTGAGTTCTTTGTTTTCCAGTACAATGGTGCAGACACTGAAATATGTGTATCAACAACATGGAATACGAAGAGGATTATACCGTGGTTTATCTCTAAATTACATTCGTTGCATTCCTTCCCAGGCTGTGGCTTTTACCACATACGAACTTATGAAACAATTCTTGCATCTCAACTGATTTTTATTTTAGAAGACTTTACCATAAAACTACATTATCAGTCCTTAAATTATATTGGTGAGTAAATTGCTTGAAGATTAAAAAAAAGAAAAAAATTATGTTGCCGTGGAACTGCTGTTGTCTGACATTTTTATTTGCCAAAATGTGGTTAAATTCCTGGAGTCAAACCAGGGGTTAGATCAAAATAAATATTAGTTAGCTATAAACACTTTTATGCACTTGATCTTCTAGGCTTCATTAGATGAATGTTAACAATGGCACAGTTTTAATATTACATCCACATTTTATACAGGTTTCAAGCTGTTAGTTATTTAGCTTTATCACCATTCCAGGAGTTATACACACAGTTATACTGCTTTTTAAGATAGTAGACATCTGTTCTTCTTTAAAAATTAAATAAACTGATTTGAACAAAATGCAATGGTTTTATGTTCACATACTTGCCAGCTCTGTAGAATCTGAACTTAAGCATCTTTTCATTACTTTTTTGCACAAGTTTTCTGTATGCAAGAACAATGCATCTGTCTTTAGACTGGTACATATGACAGTCTCTTCACCCGTATCAAGAAAAAGTGCTCAGTTGTATTTAACATAATTAGAGATCTTGTAATTTGGAAGCTGGTTAGTTGGCATACGTTCTGTTCTGAAAAATGCAACACAAATAAAAGCAGGAGAACTTTTATAGTGACAAGTGCTAGAAAAGATCTCCTTAAGGCAGGTAGTATGGGCCTACTCTTAAAAGGCATTTCTGTGCTTCTTCTGTGGAGCTGAATGTTCTTGATTCAGCTTATTAATGGCTGAGTATTCTACATACTTTCCAGTCCTAGCTTGTGTGAACAGGTTTGTCCCTACCTTAAAACACAGTGACAAACATTACTGCATGCTGCTGCTTTTACTTATTTAAGCATATGGACCACATTCAACCTCATGTGCAAGAAAAGAAAATGAAGATTGTATTGAAGGCTGTAGATGTGTATATGTACTGTTTCTTAAATATGGTATGCAATAGACTATTACATGTTTTCCTCCTTCTACAGTTCCTTTTGTAGAGGGAATTATTTTACAGACATGTTTATACATGATTTGCATTGGTACTTTTGATTTTACTCACTTGATTCAGGAAACTGTAAAGCATTTACTTTAAGTGATTTAAATTATTTATTGTAAATATTTTAGCAATGTCTTTCAGGGATTGGTTATGTTAAGCTGTGGATGGCTTAAGATCGATTTGCTTCATCTGGACAAATTTGACAGACTGGATCTTGAGTTATATATTCAATATCAACTTTGTGGCTCAAAATTTTTTTTTCCAGTTTTTCAGAATTATGTATTTCTTTGATACTTAACAATGGAGCTGTGGACAGAAAAAGAAATGTATTCGAATTTATTTTATTAAAAATTTTGAACTAATATGTGTGTGATTTGTATGTATTTCAGTAAGAAAGAGTGCATATAATTGAATCTGTGTAATATTGTCATTCTTAATTAAGAGACAACAAATAAGAATTTTCGTCTGATCATTTAGTTTCATTTAAATGAAAACTAACCAATATCTGATTTTTTTTTGTCTTGTAGTCCTTGCAGTAGAGCTAAATTCACTGTATTAAAAAAGGACTGATATATTCACTTTTTTCCCCTGTCTGTCTCTTCAGTATTTTCAGTGTACTGAAGAAGCAAATATCTAATTTTAGACAGCAAGAAGTACAAGATTAGGGTCCAGCAAAGCTCATTTCTATACCTTAATCACATACTTTCTAAATTTTTTTTCTGTTTACATTTTCAGCACATGTAAGGAGCCTGAATATCTGACTTTGTCCATATCATAATAATTAGATAGAACTAATTGTTCTATCCAGTAATTTTTTCTTTATAATCGATTAGCCTTGGTGAGTGTTTTTAAACCCACCTATTTCCAATACTCTTAGACATAATAGAACAGAAATCCTCACCATTTTAGGACTCCTTTACTTGAGACAGTGTGTTGACAATCTCAGTCCCGGAGGAGTGATTAAACATTGTGTCTTTACAATAAACTCCTTATTTCACCTCCACATTCTTAGAATTGAAAATTTTCCCTACTAATGTTCTCCAGATGTTTTTTTGTTGCTCATTTAAATAAGCTGAGACCTCAAAGTGGACAAATTCTGACTCTTCAAATTCCTTCCCTCTTTTCTTAAATAAAGGAGCGCTGAAGGCACTTACTATAAGCCTTCTTTTACATTTGCACCTCAAAACGACTATATTTGTTCAAGAAAAACAGGTAAAAAACAAAAGATCTCTGTCCTGTCTGCTTGGTCCTTAACTGTGTTTTTATTCTGTGCAATTAGTATGAGTGAGTCTGTTCAACTGAGATCTCTGCTTCACTGATGTGAGTGACAGACTGCCCCCTGCGCATCCTTGGAGTGGATCTTGGGATGCTTCAGACTGGTCTGAGTTAGGATTCCTGTACTCTACTCCTTTCCACTCCTATTGGCAGAATCTGACATGTTCTCTTACCATATTGCTAGTACGGCTGCATAGTAAAACAGTTCAGGAAGTTGATGGCTTTACTTGCCATTTATGCTCTTTTGTTCTGCTGTTTAACCTTTGGGTGCTGTTGGACATTTTGCCTCCTCCAGGGTAGATTTGACTACATAGTGCCTTTACTGTTCTGATAAGACATTAACCCACAAAAAGAAAATAGTGGATTTTATTGGTGTTGCCTTACTGAACCAGTGACTGCACACTTGCTAAATCTGATGCATGATAAATTTAATCTCAGTTTACTTTCTAAGAATAAACTTGCTAGCTGGGGTGGCAGCAGGCAAATGTATATTACTGAGTCAGGTGCTGGGGAAGACAAAGCTTTAGGTTCCCCTCATAGGTTTCCATAATTCAATGTATGACCTAAAAAATGAGGGTATATAAAGCATGGTAACTGTTCATAAGTATAGATAGCTCACTCTATCACAAGATTAGAAGGAAAAAAATTACTTATCTTGTGATAACTTTTTCTTTTTAACAATATATTCCATAATTTACACAGTTCAGACTTGGAGAATGCTTATGCATCTTCAAATTGTAGGCACATTTTTCTCAACTAGTGATGCCAGAAAGAATTTAAAAAGTCATAGCCTGAACACTTCAGGGCAACTTTTGGTGCTAAAGTAACATTTGGTATTTTTCTGGATTTCAGACTCTTTGTACAAATTCCCCAGACTGCCTGGAGTGTACCTAACTTATATATATATATATTTAAAGCATAATTTAAACTTCTATAACCATATTCTGATAAAAATTTTAGTGTATAAGATAAGCAAAATTTCTTTTTTAGTGTATAAGAGCAGCATAGGCAACAAAGAGATTGCAGAACACAAGGTTATCCAGTGATCAAAGTATAAGTATTTATGTAATCTCTTAATACCATACCAAATAATGGGACTGTGCATTTGACAGTATTACTGCATAATTACTAAAATACAAGTAAGATCATATTAGAGGTTCTGCAATGGAAAGCAACACGAACGTAATTTATTGCATGTATTTCAGCACTATCCCGAAGAAAACTAAAGGGGCTAATTTAAGTAAATTCTCACCTTTTAAAATCCATGCTTGTTCTTTCTGTTAGAATGTCCAACCACTGTCCAAACTGTTGTCTTTGCAGGACTGGAGCCTCCGTGCTGTTTCCCAGTGTTTGGCTGCATTAAATAGATACCAGACCAAACTCTTTTGAACTACAGAAAAGTGATACTGCTGTACTAAGAAGATACATAATACCAGAGTCCTTCAATCTTTGCTAAAAGTGGTGGTCTCAGATCCTTAATCCTTTGCTGAATAAATGGGTTTGTGGAAAAAATAAAACATCCGTGTGTCTGAAGCTTCTGTATCGCTTCAGAAAGCCTCTACCTGTCAGGGAGTGTCAGCTCAGAACGTAACAATTTCTTATCAGAGGAAAATGTTTACTCCCGTAAGCAGTTGGGAGCAAAAAGCGAATCTAATTTTACTGCACTGGTACCAGAAGAGGGGCCGCGGCTCTAACAGCACTTGACGCTGTGGAAATAACGACAAGCACTGCTGAGATCTACCCTGTTCCGCGCAGACATAACCCCCACAGCCTCAGCGCACCCTCGGGCTCCCTCACGGCGCGGGCCCCCCCGCCTGCGGCAACGGCTCCGGGAGCCGCGCGCCACTTCGCGCCTTCAACCCCGCTTGCAGCCCCGGCGAAGACCCGCCCTCCAATCTGCCTCCCCATTGGCTGCGCTTGCTCGTCCGCCGCCAGTGGCCGAGCTGGGACGGGCGAGGGGAGGGGCTTCCCCAGGGGCGGGCGGGGAATGTGGCTGTACTGCGCCTGCGCTTTGGCGGGATGTGGGGGTTTTGTGTGAGGTGCGGGACTTAGGGGCTCTTCGTTTACCTGCGTGTTCGCGTCGGGCTGGGCTGCGAGCTGCGCTGTGGAGCTGAGGCGGGGAGAGCCGTGTGCGGCTGGAGACCCGCTCATGGCAGAGAGGTAACAGCCGAGTGGCGCTGCACGAGCGCGGGAGGTTTGAAATGTAAAGCGTGGCGCGCCCGGCAGCCTTCTCTGCCGCTCGGGGCGCGGGAGGGAGTTCTGAGGGCCGCCAGGGCGCACGGGCTTTAGTTGGGAAGAGGTTGGGAATGCCCGGAGTAGGCGGTGAGAGGAACCCGCCGCTCTTAGAGCTGCGTTCAGAGCTCCGGCAAATACGGTCTGTGTGGGGAGACTGGCTGGCCTGGCCTCTCTGTCTGAGATTTTGGCTGTTGGCCAGAGAGGAGCTGAACCTTGAATACCAGTTTTCTAATTAAATTTAGGTTAAGGGGAGAAAAACCTCGCTGGCTCTGAGGTACTTGAATGTCTGTGGAAATTCTCGTGTGCTTACAGTGTTCGGGGAGATAAAAGCTTTCTTGAAAGAACTGGGTTTGCAGTACGGTTATAATTGATCTATAAATGAATATGGATATATAGGCACTAAAAGGAAGCAGTAGCTGCAGTAAATAGCAGCTTCCTTGTGTTTTTTATGCCCAAATGCCTGATTTTCATCCCTCCCATCGAAGAGACAATGTGATGCTTTACCTGTTTAGAACTAAAAAGCCACAGTAAATACATATAAAAAATTGTAGAAGGTTAAAGTTGATTTTGTGCTTGAAGCTTTCCCATTTCTTGTGTAGGGTTGCCTGTTTTCAAATCATGTTATGTCGTTGTAATTAATTGTTAATTCAGTTTTCAGAAGAAAGCAACCAACCTCCATGACACAATACTTAAGAATGGGTTGAACAACAGATACTGTGTGTTGGAAGTCAGCATACTACAGAGAAATGGAAGTGATGCTGAGAAGCACTTGAAAATTACGGCATCTCAGTCGCTGCAAGATACAGAACTGTGCATTCTTAAGAATGGCTGGTAATCCATACAGGAATATATATGTCTGAGAAGAGGAAGAAATATTGGGTTATATAAGCCAATTTTCTTTGTGTTAGCTTTGACATGAGTTCTAAAAGTGATATAAAATCTTGAAGTAACCTTTATTTAATGCACTATTACCAATATATTAGTGTAATGGGTATTCACCTTGAGAAAACTAATGTCATGTATCTTGTGTTGAGTGAGTATTGCTACCTTGAATTTTTAATGTCTTTGTACTAACAAACAAGACAGTAAACACGGAGCAGACTATTTAAGTGTTGCCTTGCAACAATTAAAGTATTCTGCTAAATGATGTACCCTTATCATATGTATAAAGATACAAAGCTATGCTTATAAAACATGAGGTTTTATACAGTCTGTTAAAATAGTCATAGCTTGAGCTCTCCTGCAGAAGTTTTTTAAGCAAGGGCAGGATTTTAATTTAGGCGTTTGTGGAGTGGTTGCATGGTGTGTTACAGAAGAAAAGACTAGTTTAGTCTTCTGAAACACATAGGTGTGCATATGTTACTTAGCAACATAAAGATACCGAAATGGCTTTATACAGGGATCTGGAATGACCTGAAGTCAATAAGATTTCCATGCATTCCGGTTTTCCTGATGTATGATCCAGTATTCAAAGTGATTGAAGTTTTGTCAGTAAAAATTCCTTTATTCACTTTCAGAATTGATTTAGGTCAACTTCTTAAAAAATACTTGCAGTAACCTCCTGTTTCAAAGTATGTTGAATCTGCTGTATTAATGCATAATTTCTAATACATTGTGTCCATAGCTTGCAAGTGACTGTTCAAATGTATTACGTTATAGGGAGTCTGTTCCAGTTGTTCCAGGAGACATAATTCATTTAGAAGGCGAGTGTAGCTCCGGTACCTGGGTCATCGATGAACAGTCTGGATACCTGGTTCTTTACCCAGATTTACTGCTTTCTGGTACTACAATATCAAATAGTATTCGATGTATGAGAAGAGCAGTTCTGAGTGAAAGGTTTAGGGTAAGTCTTAATTCTAAAGCATCAAATGTATTAATGGGTTACTGTTCCATTGAGACTGGTGGTTTAGTCCAGTATTAAATTGACCAAGATACTGTATTGCAAAATGTTATTAATAGCTTTTCTTAATGTTTGCAGTGCAATAACTTGGAATGGAAACTTTGTGTCTTTCATTGAACTTCTTGTTTTTTGAGAATTGTGGCAGAAATAATTCTATGTTCTTAGTATAGCTAATGGAACAAAAAAAATGTCTTTTCACTTAAAATTCTGGCAAGTTTTTGATAATTTCTTGCCACATTTTGGGTGTATGCGAATCTCTTGTGAGTGATCTGCCTCTTGTTAACCATATGAAGACGTAGCCACACTTGGCCAAGTTAAAAGCATCTGAAAAAATCAGCCAGTTCATTAAGAACTGCTGTGGCTGATTTGGTAATCTGAATCCAGCTGCTAGAACTTGGTAACAGGAAGTTTCTTGTGGTAGTATCAGCACTGATAGGTGCCACAGAAGCCACAGCTGCCAGTTTCAGCCGAGGAAAACTTCCAGATGTGGTAGGGATATAAATTCAAATGGGCCAGGAATTGTAGGGGGCTGGCTGGGAACCTGTGACTAAACCAAGAAGATTAAAGCACAAGAGAAGACTGTGAAATGGTGTCAGCCTTTCATTAGAGGAGTAATAGGAACAAACTAATCATTTGGAAGGGAAAATGCAGAAAGTCCTGACTCCGGGATAATGCCATCCACCAGCTGTGAATGCAACCCACAAGTGCTAGAGGTCTGTAAAAGATACCAGTAAATACTTAAACCACAGTGATTAGATTTCCAGTTGTTTGGTGGTGGCTTGTGCAGAGGTCATAACTGATTACCACTTTAAATTCTTACGAGTCTACAGAGCCCAATCCTTGTGATGCTTACACGGGTTTCTGAGCCATTTTGGTGATATTTGAAATAATTCTGTGTGAGTTAGTAACACGCAGGCAACTGCTGTGTACAAAAAGATAGTATCTGTAAGATTGTAAAAGTATTTGCATTAGAAAATACTAATAATACTACCCACAGGCAAAACTTGCTCAAAACAGATTTTAATCTTTTTCTCACCTGTCAGTCACATAGTTATTGAATCCTAGCATTGTCAGGGTTCAGATAAAAATGAGAGATAAAGAGGGAAAGACCCATTTCAGACTGTCTGTTTTCACAGTCAGGTTTGAACAGATATTAGTGAAGTTGAAAGCCCTAATGGTCTTAGAATGAAATAAGTGCAGTCCATTGTGCAGCAAATAAACCCAAGAAATTTTATAGATAAGTTGGAACGAAGTGAGTGTGAATCTTCACATGTATACATGTGTTATGTAACATCTGTTGCAGGGCTCAGAGTCTGGTTCGCGCCAAACACTTGTTGGTACAATTCTTCATGAAATTTTCCAGCAATCAGTAACAAATAACTTGGCACAAGAAAAAGTAGAAGAACTTGCAAATAAAATTGTATATGGACAGAAGTATCTCAAAGAAATGTAAGTAGCACTGCAGGTGACTTTTATGTTTGGAAGACAGGGTAGGAGCACTTGAACTCGCAGACGTATCTTAACCTTAGTTTTAATTTAAAAACTGTAGTGCTAATACTCTGAGAATGTTCTGCCAAATGACGCAGCTTAATGAAACTTCGGTATTTCTTAGTAAGATAATGTTCTGTAGTGTAATTTGCCTTCCCTGCTGAGCAACTTCTACAGATCTGAACTATGTTTCTGGAGTAACTGTATGTGTGGCGTGTTTTTTTCTTTCAGGCCAAGCAGGTTGGAGTGTTTGTGCCTGTAACATTAATATTTCCAGTCATCTCACAGAGTTGATTTAAATGCTACAAGTATTACTAATTTTGATCCTCAGGAGATTAACTTGAAACTTGTGACTGACCGAGCACTGAGTGTCTGATATTTTCATGTTGTCAGATTACTTAATGGCTCAGTTGTTAGAGGACTTTTAACCTTTTTCCTCTGCAAAGATGGTAGAAATGTGGACTTGATTAAAATGTAATTTAAGTAATGTAAAAAAAAAAATAAAATATATGTATTGTTAAGAATTGTGTATTGGGCAATGTCAGTATCTGTTAGTCCCAGATGAGTTGGAAGTTAAAATTAATTAAAATATTTATTACACTAGTTCTGTTATGAAGGTAGACATTTTGAATTGTGACTTCTGAAATTACTTAAAGCCTTTTGTATCACTCTACGCGTCTCTGGAACTGATGACTTGCAATTAGTCTTTTTTGTGTCTAGATAATTAATTGTTAGGATTGAAAGGTAAGTTACATATGTCTGCTGGCTGTGTTCATTTGCACTTGTATAAACTTTTTTTGTGCAAAACTCACTTTTATTTCCCTGTTGCTGTAGAAAAATGACATTATATCCACTGAACTGTAGAATGCCAGCACTGAATTATCTAATGCCGCTCGATCAGGTTCAGTTTAATGAGACTTATGCTTTCATGTGTATTCCTAACTGTAGCAACTGTAGATGATTGTGATTCCTTTCCAATTAAAATTTAAGATGGTTTAAGGCCTGTCAAAATGTATGTGAAGAACAAGTAGCACATCAGTAGTCAGGCAAAAACCAAATGGCTGTCTTTCAATTTTTATTTTATTTTTTAATGGTTTCAGTTTTACATAAAGCATAGGATTAGCGATTTTAAAATGCATGAGTCTGGTACACCTTTTTTACAGTCTAGCTTTCATTTCATCACATCTACCGTGCTGATGCTTTCATTGAGTTACACCTGACATTTTGAAGGCTACATTAGAAACGAATGCTATGTGTTCTGTCTTTTATAGTGGTTGTTCAGTTATAGTTTTATGAACAAATCAGCAAGTTGAACCTTAATGAATCTGCCATTATCTACAATTTATACATGTTTATTAAAACTTGATAGTTATTTCCATTAATCTTGTTGCTATTTCATGAAAAATCTTGTTTGCACCAGCAGCAAATCTAATGTTTCTGCCTTGTTATGTGCATGGCTTTATTTTTTAGGTATCATTTAAATCTGAGACAAACGGAAATAATGAGCGAAGTGGAAGAGTATTTGCCATCATTTTTTAAGTGGGCAGAAGACTTTATGCACAATCCAGCTAACCAGAATAAAATGCAACTAAAACTGTAAGAAGCCAGAATTAACAGTTAAAAATATTCTACATTGTGTATCTTGTTTGATCCAAATATGAAAGGTGAACCAACGCTTTTTATGCAGATCTGTTTGCATATGGAGTTAATTTGTGGCCTTACTGCCAAAATGGCTAATCTTGAGTGCTGCACGTGTAGCTGCCAATATGAACAAAAGGGAAGATGTTAAACATTTCGTCAGTTCAGGATGAACAGATATAAAAATCATACTGGTCTTAAAATCTTTGTAAACTAGGTAGTACAAAGTAGAAATTTTAGTAATTAGAAAAGCAAGCATATTTGATCCACTGTATTGGAAGTTACAGGCCAGGCTGAATGGGACTTTGAGCAACCTGGCCTAGTGGAATGCATCCTTCCCCGTGGCGGGGAACTAGATGATCTTTAAGGTCTCTTCCAACCCAAACCCAAATCATAGTAGTCTATGATTCTATTACTGTAGGCATGTGCAAGACTAGAAATCAGAATGTGAAATTATTTATTAATGAAGTGTAATTCTTCACTAGGGTAACATTTTATCAGTGAAATGTTTATTTTACTCAGCTGCTGCTAAGCTCTTGTCTATGGCTTCCTGCTGTTAATAGCCATGTGTGAAAGTTCTGCTGAGATGGCAGATCTGCGTAAAATCTGTATATGTATAAAATCAGTGTATATCCTTAAACTATAAGAACTAAGTATTTTAGAGTGTGGTTATTCAGAAGAGAGCAAAACCTATTAAAAACAGTTAATGTGCAGTTTAAAGTAGCTTCTGATATGATGGCTCCTCTGTAAGGGGAAGAGAGTTTGAGTGAGACTGAGTGCACTTTAGATAGAAAGTTAGTGCCTAAAGAGTACCTATATTGCAAAGCCATAAAAATTAAATTACAACACATTTTAATACTTCAGTAGTAAGAAATAAAGTAAACTTACCTTCCAACTTCATTTTCTTCCTAGGTCCAATGGTGAAAAAACAGAAGATTTCTCTTGTAAGGTAGAGATTGTAGATATCTTGGACATTGAAGAGAATATATGGTCTCCCAGGTTTGGATTGAAGGGAAAGATTGATGTTACAGCCAGAGTGAAAATCCATTGCCAGCCTGGAGTACAGTCTAGGGTAATGCCATTAGAGCTCAAGTCTGGCAAGGAATCTAATTCCATAGAGCACAGAAGTCAGGTACAAAAAGCACATGTCTAATTTCACTGTCAATGGCTGTGTAATTTTTTTTTCTTTTATTAGCTGATCTGTTTTGTCTTATGAATATGAAATGCTTTGTATGTGATATCATCTAGATTTATGGATGGCTGATCCTAGCATGCCTGAAGCTGCTGATACAAAATGAAAATGAACTGAGCAGTGAGAAGTATATATGTTTACCACTTTCAAATGCATTTGTAGGTTGTTGCTCGTTTGGGGCTTTTTTTAATCTTAATGTATCTGTTCTTCAGTCTCTTCTTACTATATGCAAGTATTAGGTTCAGGTAGACTGCTTGAGGAATTACTGATATACATCTTTCCGGTTAACTGGCCTGATCTAGAGGCAGTATCCTTCTGTATAAGTTTCTGTTAAGGAAGATGCCTTTTAATTTAAATCCTTGGCTAGGTGCTTACTACTTACAGCTTCTAGATTAGTTTTCATGATAGTGGCTGCTTAACCATACCAATAATGGAAAAATTAAGTACACTGTAGAAACTATTTTGGTTTTAATACATTGTAATAAGTTTTATATATATAATGTTTGCAGGTTATTCTGTATACATTGTTGAATTTGGAACGGAGAGTAGATCCCGAAGCTGGATTTCTTCTTTATCTTAAAACTGGTACTATGTACCCTGTTTCTGGAAGTCGCATGGACCGAAGAGGTAAGGTTGTTCCCTTTCCCCACAAATCTTAATTATCTTTATTAAAATGAAACATTTTAGTGATAGTTACAAGGTTTACTCTTTATGAGCACATCTGTACTTAGGGATATGTTGCTTGTTACAATGTTACTAATTCCAAGAAGTTCATGCTAAGAACTTAATTGTTCTGTTAGTATTCCACTAAGACTTTGCTGTATGTTTTTTAGCTGACTAAAAAGTTGATAGCTAGTTACTTTGAGTTAGTACTACAGACAAACCCAAAACCCTACCCTTCAGCTTGGTCTGTTTTTTAATTCTTTGACAGAATTAATGAAGTTAAGAAACCATGTGGCCTTCTACTTAATGCACAGTACACGTGAATCTGCCACGGGAAAACAAAATTCACAGCTTGCTGCTTTGCCTCCTGTAGTAGATGACAGTCAAGCCTGTAAATATTGCTCCCAAGTACACAGTTGCTTTCTATACAGCAGGTAAAAAGAGAAAAGTTTTTACTCTTTTTTAAATAAGCTTAAATAATTATAAATTTTGATACTGTGGTTTCATTTTTGTGGTTGACAGCCTCTTATTTCTTTGAGGACTCTTTCACTCCAAAAGAATACTCCACAGACCCCATTGCAGCTTTTATAGTGCTGGTACCTAATCTCACGCACACTCAATGTGTTTGCTCAGGTACACTTTCTGCAAGGCAAAGTCTGAGATAAGCCTCAGCAAAATACTTGATGATAATAACTGATTTCTGTTGCATCTAAGTAAATAATAATGATTTTAAAAGGTATATTCTTTCAGCTCTTTGAAATAGCAGTCTTTTAAGGCTAAATTATGGCTGGACAGCAGCTCTTTCACTTTGACTCTGCAGGAGACTGCTTTCCTATAAGGTATCACACAATTACTGATACTGTTGTCGTTTACTCAGGATAGGTGCATTGATATTACTCTGCTAAAGTGTTGCAGAGTGTTGAAGAGAAGTAATGAGCAAACACTTCACAAATTTTCACATTGAATTGTTTTAAAAATAATTAGGTTTTACTCTTGTTTATATGCTGCACAAAAAAAACAGAACCAAATTTGTATATTGAAGAGATCAAATGAGATATGTTAGAACAGGAAAGCTTTTGGGATAAATCTTTTGTAAATATAATGCATGATTGTTTTTCAATTTGTAGAGGTGAAAGTGTAGGTTGAAAGAGCTAGATTAATGGCCATACATGATGGGTTTTTGTAAACTAGTTTTTGAGAAATATTACTTCTAATATTCAGTTGTTAGAGCGAGAGGATTATTGCTAACTGAATAGCTGTTTGCTTCTGCAACAACTTTTTTTTCGTTGCATTTTGTGTCTCTGATTAGGTATAATGTCTATTGATACTTAGTTTTGAGATAAATTGAATTAAAGTCTGCTTGTGTATTAACTATTAAATCCATTTTCCTTAGCTAAATCTCAATATAGTTGATCTTTTATTCCTTTCTTGTAATATATGAATACTGTCTGAATGTATATAGTACTGTATTTGAAGTGTCTTTAACTGTTCTTTAATTAACTTGCTGTTCTCCATAATTCAAAATCATAGAGATGATGTAAAGTTAGTAACATGAGATTGTTCACATGAGTAAAGGATATAGATTAATCTATCATCACTGAAATAAAGTTGAATCTATCTGATATGTTATGGTATATATTTAGGTCAGTATTACTTGCATATAGACTTACAAGAGAAAAAAAAGGATACAAGTTGATTCTTTCCTGTGTTTGGCTCTACTCCTAGAGCTGTAGAACAGAAGATGGCCAGTGTGTCTTTTCCTCCTGCTATGGTACCCATTATTGAAAGAGAGACCCAGCACCTGAAACCCTCTCACTTAGAGTATTTCAGCCTGTGGTACCTAATGTTAACCTTGGAACTGCAAAGTGGAGAGGGTAAAAAGGGGTATAAAAATATATGGATGATGCCGTCTTTGGAAAGGTAAGGTGTAAATTCTGACTGGGTACAAATTATGTTCCCTTCAGTAACAGGAAATGAAACTTGTAACTCATCTTTTCACTACAAGGGATACAAGATGTTTTCTGGTGTAGAATAATGCTTGTAGAAATAGTCACCTGTGCTACTTGCACAGGTAGAGTTTTTGTGAGATTTATTGGGTTTGCATTTGTTCTATTTTTTTTATTTTTTTTTTTAAGTGACAAATAGGAAGCAGCAAACGGCAGCTTCAGTCTTCAGAAGCCTAGCTCATTGTGCCCTTTTCTTGAGGGCTTACTTGGCGAGCAGTGATGCATTTTTGGACTGTACTCCTAGGTGTGGCTGTGAATGAGGGTAAAAGCAGACTAAAGGCTCTTGTTGGCTGAAGTAGCATATTGTTGTGCATTACCTAGTCCAGCAGCTGGGAAAAAATAGTTGGTAGTTTGTAGGCCCATTTCAAGGCATCTGTAAAAGTGAAATGTAGCTGAGTTGTTTTAGGTGAAATGAGCAACTCCATAAGCAGATAAGGAAGATTTTAGTGAAGTGGATCTGTATGTTTTGCTATTTGCTTTTTAACAGGAGATTATAGATAACTTTAGTCTAAATATTAGAGTCTGTTCTTGGAACAAGTATAAGGGTTGACTAATCTTCCTGGTTTTTAGTGTGCATAGTTTGTGTTTGGTTTTGTTTGGTTTTTTGTTTGTTTTTTGTTTCATTGTTTAAGGGTTTTTCATTTGTAGGGTGTTTTTTTGTGGTTTTTTGGTTGGTTGGTGTTTTTTTGGTTTTGGAGTTTATTTTTAAGAGGGAGCGGCCGTTGGGTTTGGTTGGTTATAGGTGATATGTTTTTTACATTTTTTTTTAAATATTTCTCTCACTGAGAGTGTCTTAATATTAAAGCATATTTATTTTTCCATTATCTTCAGAGAGAAGACTGGAGATTGTGTTGGGAACATGATCAGAGTTGAAGAAGTACAGGAAATTTCTGAGGGAAAGTACCTACATATCTTCCAACGTGGAAATGGTGCCATCCCTGGAACAAACCTATTGGTTGGTGATCGAGTGGTTGTGAGTGGAGAGGAAGATGGTTTATTTGGTTTGGCTACTGGCTATGTTAACGAAGTCAGTGTGACTAAGATCTCCTGTTTATTGGACAGGTAAGAGAATGCAAGGCAAAATGTCTGTTTGAAGGCACTATGATACTGGCTTCGAAAGGGTGCTTCTGGGTGTCCTAAAAGTTCTGACTTCTCTGGCTGGACTTGGGGAGGTACCCTTCAGAAATTCTTATACCTTGATTGAGAAGTTCAATACTTGGTCAGCGTATATGCCTGTCTATTTAACTACACTGTTTGAATAAAAGCATGCTTGCAAATGTCCATTTACTTGTGACTTCAATGTGAGACTGTATGGATATAGTGATTACTGTACTAATAGTATTTTTTGTTATTTGGACTATATTGTCTTTAAATTGGGCTCCAATAGTGTTTTGTTTAGGTCAGTTAAATGTGTTTCTTCTAGTTATTGCTTCACCCTAGGACCCCAGCAGATAACATTTAACACTTAGTAACAAGTCTTTAATCATCAACGTACTGCTTGTAAACAGAATTATTTTGTCTGTTACTGTCATCCTTCAGGAATTTGTCAAAGCTCCCCAAGAACACCATATTTAGGTTGGATCATGAGGAAGGCAATTCTGGCATAGGAGTCACTTTTGAAAACCTTTCTAAATTGATGAAAGATTCCCCAGTCAGGTATGAGAAATCAGATTAATTTCACGCTTTCAATATTTTCAGGTGAAGTTTCTCAGCTGATAACTCTTCTTGGTTGGTTTCTTTTATCCACAGTGAAAGGCTCCGCAACTTGATAATTGACTTCCACAAACCACGTTTTATCCAGCATTTGAGCTCTGTCCTTCCTCCAGAAGCAAAGGAAACTGTTGCAAATATTTTAAAAGGTACAAAGTGGCTTTCTCCAAAATCCTGTTAGGTAGCGCATCTCTATAGCCAAAACATTTATCACACTAAATATAAGGGGGTTTTCCTACTTCTGGTTCCAGTGGTAGTTTTCTGCCTAAAAGTTAAAAACAGTTTTGTACCTTGCATGTTTTCCTTTGATTAAATAAGTCTTAAACTAGTTGGAAAACCTGACCAGATATTTGTGTACAGCTTAATTTTACTCCTGTTGCTGCAGCTTGCAATTTCAAACAGTGCACTGTATAATTACCTCCCTAACCTTTACAGAAGTAAGGAACAGGGAAGGCTCTTGGGATAGAGGGAGCAGAATGAGAGTGGAATGAGTTAAGCTTTGGTGTAAGCATTCACTTGCATAATCACTCTTGTTGAGTTGTTGGCTGTTCTGTAGGGTATGATACTTTGTGGTGCTTTTTAATGTCTTTTTTAATAGCAAAAGTTATTTAGGTATGTGGCAGTGTTTGGTATTTGGTGATAATATTGCATTGTTCTCTGACAGAGTTTTCTGTGAAAACAAATTTAACTGAATTCTCTTAGAGCAAAGAGAACTTTTCATTAAAACTCAGTCTGAAGACTTTTTTGCTTGAGCTTTGCCTAGCTCAAATAGCTGGAGTGTACTGCTTATTTACGTCAGGCTGGGGAAACACAGCTCTGACATAATGCTCCTTTGAAACAAAATGATGCTGTACGCGCAACTCATTTCCCTTTACTCTGAGCTGTATGCTTGAATGTGATAGTGGGTATGGTAAAATAGAAATGCCTGTACATGATATCATATGGAGGTGCAGAAAAAAAGGCACAAGAGGTCTAAGAATAAAAATATCTTCAGTGCTTTATTTCCAGTAGTACAGATGCTGTATTATGTGTTTTGTGTGTTATGTTTAATATTATAAATTAATTCGAACATACAGACTTACTCTGCTCAATTTTTTTTCTTTAAGGGTTCTAGTGGAGGAGGAAACTATTGTTTTACTAACTTTAGCAATTATTGCAATGTTTATGAAGTATAGACATTTCATTTTGATTTTTCTTCTTAAAGGTCTAAATAAGCCTCAGAAACAAGCAATGAAAAAAGTGCTTCTTTCAAAAGACTACACACTTATTGTGGGCATGCCTGGAACAGGAAAAACTACTACAATATGCGCTCTAGTAAGATTGTGTATCTTGATGTTTAATTTTTGGTATGAGATTTAGAAGATAGCATTAGACAAATTGTGTCCAAAGCGTACTGCCCAAAATTGTTTTGACTTAGTCTACTGGTATGTGCATAATTTCAAAGAAAATGCATTTCCTTCTACTTATGAACTTATATTTAGTATAACTAAAAACGTGTTTTGTGGAGTAGGAGTCTCTTGCTTGTGTAGGAATGTATGTGGGAAGGAGGAGATGGAAGTGTGATATTTAATCACTTCTGTGACACCTTAATATTAAAATTCTTTGGCCCCAAGTGTCCTCAAATCCTGAGTTACAGTTTGGGAAAGGAACTCCTTGGGGAACTCAGTAGCTTGTTCACTGTAAATTTTATAAACCCATGGTGCCGCAGCTATGTACAGCCTGCTAGCTGTCTCCTCTAGTTAGTGGTTCTCTTTCCCCAGGACTGGACTATAGGAGCATACTGGATTCAGACAGTGGGCTGAGCAAGTTTCTCTTGAAATTGCAGTGTCATCTCATTTCCAGTTGTCATCAACTCATGGGGAAAGAGGAGACTGGGAAGCAAGCAGCTGCTACTATCATCAAATCAGCCAGTTCTACTGAGTCTGTTGTGGATAAATTGTCATGGAGAGCAGTGCTTGTGGGAGCTGGCTGCATGACAGGTTCTGACAGTGAGGATGTTTACAGTTCAGTTCCTTCTTTTCAGTGCAGTTTGATTGTGTCTGGATATTCTTAGCTCTCACTGTTTGTGACACAGAATCTTAGAATCGGTGCAGTAGGCCTGCTGTTTATGAGAACCATCAGGTCTATTGCCCATATTGCTTTGACAATAGCTAACTGGCAGATCTGGTGAGAGACTGATATAAATGAAGTCACGCTGATTATTTGCTCCTTCTAAAACTTTGTGTTTTTTACCTAGTCAAACATGAGATTGCTGATTCTTCTTTATGAGCTAATACCTTTTCCTTCCCCTTGCAACTCGTTAGGTGAGAATTCTTTCTGCGTGTGGCTTCAGTGTTCTTCTGACTAGTTTTACACACACTGCTGTGGACAATATTCTGCTAAAGCTAGCCAAATTCAAAGTGGGTTTCCTGCGCTTGGGGCGAGCTCAGAAGGTTCATCCAGATATACGGAAATTTACGGAAGAAGAAATTTTCAGGTCCAAATCAATTAAAACTGTAGCAGATCTGGAAAAGGTCTACAATAGTCAGGTGAGAAGAGCTTTTGCGCTAGCCCTGCTAATTATTAAGGGATAACTACATTAGTATTATGGTTGGTTGGATGCCACAGGGAAGGAACTCATCCCGAAGGTGTGTTATTGTTATATGAAATCTGAACTGAAAAAGGTACTTCGTCTTCAATTTCTTTCTAGCGATAATGACCAATGTTAACACTCTGAAAGTTGAAAATAATTGTTTATGTCTACAAAAGGTAACTTAGCTTTGTAATAAGTTCCAAAGACTCCAGTGCCTTTATCTGAGATCTTGGGGGGGGGGGGTGTGGGTAGTGAACTGTTGCAACCTTCTCTATCATTATGCACCTGTTGCTCATGTTCCTCTCTTTTTTCCTCCCACTTGTGCTTGCTGGGCCATTAATACAATGAGCAGATGGGGAAGAGTAAGTGGTGTGTTGTGGAGCTGACCTAGCCAAACACTAGTTTTTGATTGAAAAATAAGTACAGCCTGTGTGAATATCTATGCAAACCGTAATGGGAGCTGGATAACTGAATCAGTGGCAGCTTTCAATTAAATTTCTTTATAGAATGAAGCTTTGTGGTAGTTGGAATAAATGCCAACTTTGCAAACGATGTGATTTACTTTTTTTGTTGATAGGCATTGCAGGGGAATGATTAAAGTCATGAGGGAAGTGACTTAATGTTTCATATTTTAGTAATTTTGTATTGCAGTGGAAGCGCAGCACTGTGAAGAACTGTGCTGCAGTTTTATCTTTGAGATTTAAAAAACCCAACCAAACATGTAGTTTTCCACAGCAGTCGTTTCAGCACACTCCATGGATTGTGTATGTGTAGAACTTGATACACTGAACACATGGCAGGAACAAGTTATTTACTACAATCTGCTATAAGCTGGTTTTGGTTTGTCTCTTGCAATCAGTGCAAGCATATGAGACCAGTAGGTAACTAAGGTGTACTGGTCTGATTTTGAAGATTAATAATTTGATTTGATTTACATTTTCCTTTAGTGGGATTTTTTTTTTCTGGAAAATGTAGTACTAAAGCATAGAAGATATATCTTATCCTTAAAATGTGTCTCAATTTTCAGGCAGTGATAGCAACATCTTGCATGGGAGTAAATCACCCTGTCTTCGTTCAAAGGCAGTTTGATTTCTGTATTGTTGATGAAGCTTCCCAGATAAGCCAGCTCATCTGTCTGGGCCCACTCTTCTGCTCCAAGAGGTTTGTGCTGGTAGGGGATCATCAGCAGCTGCCTCCACTTGTGCTGAATGCAGAAGCAAAGTAAGAGAAAATGCTACTGGACAATGATTAATAACATGGATTTTTGGAAAGGTTTTGCAGTGTTTCAAGTGACACATCTTCGTTGGTTTTATTTTTTTGTTTTGCGACAGAGATCTTGGCATGAGTGAAAGCTTATTTAAAAGGCTAGAACAAAACCAAAATGCTGTTGTCCAATTGACTGTGCAATACAGAATGAATAGGTATTTTAAACTTTTATCTACTATATTGGGGTTTTTAATGTTGTGGGATTGAAAACACAAGATTTAATTTAACTCTTCTTGTTTTTTCAATCTTCAGCAAAATTATGTCACTGAGTAACATGTTAGTGTACGAAGGCAAACTGGAATGTGGCTCAGAGAAGGTGTCAAATGCGACTGTTAACTTGCCCAACCTAATGAAATTGAAACTGGACCTTGCAGATGCCTCAAAAACATGGTTGAAAAATGTACTTGATCCAGGCACACCTGTGTGTTTTCTGAACACAGAGAAGGTAATATTCTCTTTTCATTATGTTCTCCCTTCAAAATTGTGGTTTTGATGCAAGTTCTCAATACAGTGAACATGTAAAACATGTTCCAGCAGTACTTGTATTACAATTGCATCTAGAAGCAGCAGGAAAGTTTAATTTGGACATTTCAGACAAATTCAATGTGTTATGAACTTTATTCTCATCTACAGAGTGTAGCTCAAAGTGTGTGGCCATATTGGATACCCTTGCAAACATAGAATGACCTCATTTCCAGTGTCTATGGTGTCTAGGATGTGTAACAATGGCAGGAATAATTGCAATTCTCCATTGAATTTCACAGATGTTGTACACCCTGAAGTGTGAGGGAAGAGTAAGTTGCTTTAGGTGTGTCCTTTAATGGAGACTCAAATGTTTGCCAGAAAGATGAAACCCTATAGAGTGGTTAAGAAAAATGGGAAGAAACTGACTTCTAAATAAAATGAGCAAGAGTTTAAATGCATGTGGAAAAAGACTAATAAATTAGTACATATTTTCAGTTTTTGGTCTAAAAAGAAGCGCAGTGTTTAATTAGTGACTTAGAGACATTTCTGAAAATGCCTCAGTAGCTGCTGTCCCTTTCATAGAAAAGCAGATAGTTGGTCCTTGGGAAGAGGTTTATTCCAGCAGAGAACTGGCTGATACACTGTTCATCTATTAATCATACCAAAATTGATAATCTGAAAGATAGAGTTCCTGTTCTTTTGTTTTGTTTTGTTTTCCCCTACAAAGCCCCTTCACAGTACGAGACAGCTGTTCTGTTTGTAGAGCCAACATGAAAGCTTCGCTTTCCAAAACGCTCCTGGTTTTGTTAAGACATTAGGCTATAATGTAATCTGTCTCCTTTTGGGCTTCTTGTGAAAACTCATTGTATTGTTGTAGTCATTGGGGTGGTGGAAGCAGGGAACCACCCCCTTTTCTCCAAACACAATAATAAATAAAACCAGCCTTTATTTTGTTTTCCTTGAGCTGCTTTTTGTCCCTGTCCCCTTCCCCTCCCATATTCTGTTATTCATAGTGTAACCAGGAAAAAATACCAAATGACACCAAGCAATGTAGCTTAGATTTATTCTGCTTATTTTTCAGAAAAAGCCTCTATTGGTTTCTAATTATTAATGTGACATGTTTGTTACAGTAAAAAAATGTTTTTGTTGCTTTTCTGTCCAATCCTGTGTCGGTCTGCCCATCCTCTGACAGTTTGGGTCAGAACGGTTGAAAATTATATTGTTGACTTATAATCAATCTTCTGAGTAATTCTAGGCTGAAGTCGGTTTTGTTAGGTTTTTATGGTGTATTATGTGGATATATTGTCATAAGCATTACCTGGCTTTTAGAACTTCTTTCCCCTAAAGTAGTTTTGTAGTGTTTGCTATGTCAATGCTAGTATGGATAGTAATGAACAGTTCATTAAAACTGCTTTTCTGCTTGAAGAAAAATTAATCACATGCAAATTTGGAGGCTTCTCAAGTGTGATGTTTTCAGAATAGTGAATTTAAAACCAATACAAAACCTGAACAAGCAAACCCAAAAAACAACAAAAAAAACCCAATCACCAAACTCCCAGAAGACAGCATAGCTGTAACAGTGTAGTTTAGCTCTTAATCCAGTTGTGATATGACAGGTCATTACAGTTGGACTGAGTGCGTAATGGCAGTGTAAAAGAGTTAACTTACAGGAAGTATTAAGCTATGTAGCTGTTGAGACACAACCTATTAGTGAAGCTTCTGTTTTGGAAAAGGCAATGGAATCTTCTAATATGAAGGAAAACGTATTCTGCTTCTGTATCCAACATACTGAAAATTAACTATGTCATGTGAAAAGCTTTGACATGTGTAAGAATAGGATTCTTGCTGAAATATGTAGTACCCTACTTAAGACAATACAGACTATTTTTTTTGTATGTGGCTGGAATCTTAAAATAAATGTGGTGCAGTAGCCTACTGTTGATATATGTATATGTGCTGCCTCAAAGACCACTATTTAGAATTGCAGCAGTGTTGCACATGGGTTTGTCAGTCTCTATTAG
The DNA here is from genome assembly GCA_039877255.1 of Loriculus beryllinus. Classification (NCBI taxonomy): domain Eukaryota; kingdom Metazoa; phylum Chordata; class Aves; order Psittaciformes; family Psittacidae; genus Loriculus; species Loriculus beryllinus. The sequence goes on along the minus strand of JBCJKH010010055.1, from coordinate 12,128 downwards.
ATTAATTTTCTGTTCAAGTGCAGTGCTTTAGTGTGCTAGGTATTGAACATATATTACACCTAGTGAGCTTCCCAGTCAGTTAAATTCCTGGATTTGTGAAGTTCTTGATCTATCTTGATGTATATTGTACAACGTCAGGTTTTATACATGGTGGCAAGGAGATGCCACTTACCTGAAATACTCTTACAAATATTAACGATGTATTACTTTACCTACATGTTAAGCATTATAGTGATCTCCAAATTCAGCCATTCAGATTATATTGGGGTGGATGTTTGGAGAAGTAAAACTAGTTGTAATAGGATTCTGAGAGTGTTTCTTTATGTCAGGCTATAACACCTTCCATTTTAAGTGTCATAATAATTTGGAAGGAAAATGGACAAAGTAGCATCTAGGAAAGCAAAGTTGACCTATGTCACTAGTATCAGAGGCAAGTAGTGGAATTAGTGAAGTAGTAAATGACGGTAAATGGGAATGGTAGTAAATGGAATTTGGAGCCAAAAAGCAGTTTAGCTGCAGTTATGCTCAGTTTTGGACTGTTTGTAAAAGGGTTTGTTGGTTGACCCCAGATGTTTAGCTGTGCCTCAGTTTACTAGAAGGACAATATCAGGGACACATTTGTTACTAATGATACTAGTTGAACTTTAGAGAAGGCAAGAGCTAAGCAAAGCGAATAAATTGTAAAACTGACACTGATATAACAAGAGTTTACATTATAAGCTTGTTCCTCCCTTTATGGTCTAATTCACACATGATGCGGGGATTCAATACTACCATTTTGGATAGTTCTTCCTGTTGTTTTAAGTGTGGGCTTTGAAGCATTAAAAAAGAAAAAACGTCTGCCATCTGAATGGGAAAAATTCACTGTAAACATCCTTGAATGGAAAGCTTTAAAACAGAAGTCCTGTGTGAAATGCAGTTTGTTCTGTTACTTTGTCAGGCTGGGAAATGTCTGGGTTTTTTCAAATGATGTATATTGTGTGAACTGTAAAGTCAAAAGATAAAGATTTGCAATTTATTAAGGTCACTCGCTAATACTAGGAAGTTATTTAAGTAAATTGTTTCAACTTGTTTTGCAAATGTGTTCTGAAGTTACTTCACAGTATAGGCTCTTATAGTAACAGTTTTAATTAAAAAAAAATACAGCTAAATGCTAAATTTTACAGAGTATAACCATGTATGATATGGTGCTCAGAACATAGTATGTCACTGTAAGTTAACAGAAGTCATTATTTTCTGGTTTGTTTTTATAGGTTCCAGCACCAGAACATGCAGAAAAAGGTGGTGTAAGTAACATGACAGAAGCTAAACTAGTACTCCTCCTCACATCCTTATTTATTAAGGTATCTTTAACTTTATTACATTGTACAAAGGGACAGCTTTATAATTAGCCATTTTTATGCTGCTGTAGTAATGGAGACTGTATGTATATATGAATATATATATGAATATATATGTATATATGTAGGTACAATATATGTAATGGTTTATTTGTTGACTTATAATCATAAGGATAAATTGAAGGTTGGCTACATGTCAATATAGTGAGGAGCTTGAGGTCTGCATTCTGTTCCCTGTCCCTTGCCCAGGTGGATTTCAGATGCAAGAAAAGCTGGATGCTATATTCTTTTAAGAGATTACTTTCTTGTGAGGTACGGTTGAGAGATTTGCCTTTCTTCCTTATTTCATCCAGTCAACTTCAGGAGTAGTACAGACAAGTTGTGAACGTTCACCTCACCATTTGAGGAAGAAAGGAAAGTTAGGATTTTGAGAATATCTTTATGCTAGGTTAAGGCAAAGATTGGGAGCTTGCAGTAACTAATCTTTTTTCAGTTAATACCAGTTGTACCTAGAGTTCCACTGGTGGCTTGGTGTAGATACAGTACTTCACAGCTCTGTTTAAAGAGAAAAAAGAAAATCCTTGAGAGTCTTGTGGCAGTAATGGGTATCCCAAGTTAACTGCAGTGGCCACTTCTTTTTTTTTCTGTTTCTTCTTTCAGGCTGGCTGTAACCCTTCAGACATTGGCATTATATCACCATACAGACATCAGTTAAAAACAATCACTGATTTGATGGCAAAACTGAAGGAGAATAGAGTGGAAGTCAATACAGTAGACAAATACCAAGGAAGAGACAAAAGTATCATAATTGTATCTTTTGTTCGAAACAGCAATGAAGAAAATGTAAGTTGGTCATATTAACTTTCAGTTGCTTTTAACAGGTAAACCACTAATCTTCATAATGCATCTACCTGCAGTAAATTCTGAAATTTAAGAATAATAAAAACAAATTACATTTATTTAACAGCTTGGTGCCCTCCTGAAGGACTGGCGACGTCTTAATGTTGCTATCACAAGAGCCAAGCACAAACTAATTATGGTGGGCTGTGTTCCATCCCTGTCCTACTATCCGCCTTTACAGAAGCTACTCTGCCATTTGCAGTCTGAGGCAATGATATCCTTTTTTTCTGTGCTGTTTTGTGAAAGGCAATAGGTAAGATCGGCTTATCAAGATAAGGATGGGAAGATCTTTGATTAGTTAGGTTATGCTTTTAACACTTATTGGCAACACAGTCCAAATGTGATTATTAAATATGCCAAAAATATACTTGAGATCAAGCTAATAAATGGATTTAGAACCTTCACTTTCTTCAAAGGCAGAAGCAGTTCATGCTGATTTGCAAGTCAAATGGACATTTTCTAGTTTTGAGGCCTGAATTTTTTAATGTTTAATGCTTTTGTGGGTGTCCTTTGTGATCTAAGCATCTAATGTCAGTGTGATTTGTTTTCTGCCTAAGTACTGTGCATTTAAGCACATCTGGTGAGAAAACTGTTCACGAGTAACGCTACTAGAATGGAAAATGGTGTAACTTTCAGGTGACTTGCTTATTTCTTTTTCTCTGGTATTGTACTGAATTTGCTGTACCTACAGCTATTTCCATGGCCTGTTTAAACAGGCTTAGCTGCTTTCTTTGCAAACACCTATACATACTCAAACAGGTTTTGTGGGTTTTTTTGTGAAAGTGACTATATCAGAGTGCTTCCTTAACTTCCTACATCTTCAATCTTCCAGCAGGGGCTCATGAAAGTCTCCACATGTGTAACATTTTATGATTGTGAAGATTGATTCTGGTGCTGCTAAGTTTAAATGATTGCTCAGTGGAGTGTGAATGCTGGTGTGCCTTGTTTACTCTGAATGAAGCAAAACCAGAAATAAGATTCAGTTATTTTAAAGGCTTCCTTTTGGAAAAAGAATAACACACATTTCTGTCTTTAAGATGGTCGGTTTGGTACCGATGCACTTGAGACAAATCACAGATATGAAGTACTCTTCCTTCAGATACTGGATAGCTACTTTTATTTTCACTTTTATCTTCATAAACAGTTACCTGCATAAGGGAATGAGGAAACTCTTGAGGAAGATGGGGAACCAGTGCTGCATTATGTCATAGTTTTCTGGGCTGAATTTGGTTTTAAAGATTTTAAAATGTAGTCTACGTACAGTAATTCCATTTATTAGAGTTCCTAAGTAAGATGCTGTGTTGTTGTGCTATTTGGGGAGAAAAAAAATTAGGAAAAAATTTCCTCTTCCTCAAAGCCTCATGATGTTCCTTAAAGGGTGCTTCTGCTTTTTTAAATACCAAAGTATTTATTCTATATAAATATATTTTTTATATTTATATAAATACAATTAATCTATTATAAGCATCCCATGACTTTTCTAATCTCTTGATTTTGCATACATCTGGAAGAAATGTGATGTTGATTCACTGTTATGAACTAACGTATTTAGCAGATAAATCTGGAGTGAAATAATGCCCAGAGAAGCATGTTATGCCCGTATGAAGATCATAGTAAAACTCTGGTTTCAGTTTATCTGATCTGTATTTTTTTCTTAAAAAAAACCACCCCACAAACAACCAACCTCCCCAGAACCCCAAAACTAGAGATGCAGCTTTGTGAATAAGAAGTTTACATGCTCAGGTTTTTTTTTTTTTGTCAAGATGAGAAATATGTACAATGCAAAATATCCTTTACTTAACAGATCTGGTTTTGGTTTTTTTAATACTACCTCACACTCTAGACTATTACTGAGAAACTTCTGTCCAAGATTGCTGGTGGAAACCTGATTTTTTTTAATTATTTTTTTAATTATTAGTGTTTTCTTTTGCATCAATATCAAATATTTGTGTGCATAGATAGAGTTGCAGACAAGTGTGTAGATTTCTTTTTTTAACTGCTCCCTAACTTTTGTAATGTTTGAAATAAAAGTTTGATGTTGCTTTTATTATAGTGCTTTATACTTTGCTAATACTTTTCTTCATATAATCGGTATTTTGAACAGTACAAAAATAATTTGAATAATTGACAGGATATCCTCTTTTTCAGGTGAAAATACGCACTTTTTCAACTGTGTATGTGCTCTGGGTCGTTCAAAAGATCAGGAATAGGGTAAAATATACTTATTATAGAATTTATTTCAGAATAACATCCCCTTATATAAAAAGCTTTTCTTTCTGTGTTTAGGATCTGTGTGTATAGAACTCCTAAGGCTTAACTTTTTTCGTAGACCAGGTTATGCTTCTCCAGAAAACTACGTGCATGCTATTCAAACATTAATAAATAAATCTGAGGTATTGCCCTCTCCCTACATGTTTGCGTCAAACACGGGCACAAACCGGTCCCATATTTCCTTATCTACTTCTGAAATGCATCATTTCTTCTTGTTGCATGGTAAAAATTAGATTGAGCAGAGATCTACAGTTTAACTATTTTGATCTAGTACCCTCAAACAAAATGCACATATATCAAAGGAGTATCTTGTAAAAAGCATCACTTTTCCTGTTTGCCTTTACAACAGCTTTATGCATAAACAGCTCTTGATACTAGCAGAAAAAATGCAGACACAGGTTGAGTACTGCCTTAGTGCATTATACAATATTTCGAGTCCAAATTCCTGTTCCTCACATGACTACCTGAAAGTAAACTGCAATGATCTTAACTCAGGCTTATGTGTCACTGGGATTCCTAAACAAAGAAAGGCAAGCTATTTCCTGCCAGACTTGTAGAATCAGAGCTTGACTACTAGAACTGTTTAATGTTTAAGTGTATAGGTTCCTTCTTTCTTTTAAGAGGTGGGAGTTTCCTTTTAAGAGGTAGGAATCATGGATGTAGGAAGTTGCCTTGTTACCATGTTCTATCCGTATGTTGCCCTTGTCCTTCCCTGTGGGCCAAGGCATGGATATCCTTCTTTCCTGTGCTGTTTTGGGTAAGGTAAAACATATCTTTTTGTTCTACAGCTTTCTCAATAGCTTTTCCTAAGAAGGGAAGAGGAAAGAGCATGATTTAAATTAATTATTAGGCAAAGCAAATTGTAATGCTTAGGGTGTAGTAAACATAAACCGATATACCTTCTTTATATGATGCAACTCCTTGGTGTTAACCACCCTCATCTACTGGGGTTACAGTGGTTTTGAGTTTGCTGAGATTTGCTTTTTGGATGGGTTTAAAATAACAAATTAAGAAGTTGTAATACCTGTGGTTTTAGAATCATAGAATAGTTAGGGTTGGAAAGGACCTTAAGATCAGTTAGTTTCAACCTCCCTGCCATGGGCAGGGACACTTCACACTAAACCATGTCACCCAAGGCTTCGTCCAACCTGGCCTTGAACACTGCCCGGGATGGAGCACTCACAGCTTCCTTGGGCAACCCATTCCAGTGCCTCACCACCCTCACAGTAAAGAATTTCTTCCTT
>JBCJKH010010054.1:4015-14473 GCA_039877255.1 Loriculus beryllinus | reverse complement strand
TAGCACCGTTTTAAAGCTCGCATGGTACTGCATCTGTCCAGCATTAGATTTCTCCCCTAGCTCTTTCTCTGTGGGCTTTCTTTCACAAATTAGAGAACAGATACAGCTCATAACTTAGCCCGGAGTTCTCAAAAGAACAACAACAAAACAGTTTTATCAACAATAATACATATTTATCAACATACTAAAAGAAGAATAATTGAACCATCCTCCATACGTATCTATAAGAACAATCAAACTGATCCCCAGGGTAAAAGGCACCATTTCCCAAAGATACATCCTATATATCAGAAAAATTATAATTCTCCTCACACAGTCTCCATTTAGCTCATAGTTTTTATAGTGTCTCTAATAAACAGCAAGAATGGTGGATATTTCCAAAGGACAAACTGGTGGCTTTATTCTCAGTTCACAATACTGCCTAAGCAAAAGCAAAAATAAAATAAATGCTAGGCATGCAGGAAGATGGAGGCAAGTCCATTAAAGTCAATAGTTACACATAAAAACACATAAAGCTAGGGAAAGAATAACAAATGCCTTTAGATAATGTATGAGAATCACAGTATGAACCCTCAGCAGAGATATATCTTCAAAGAAAAGTTAGTCAGGAGAACCAATTTTTAACTTGCCATTTCAAGCTAAATGGGGATAGAATAAAAATTTCATAGCATCAGCATTGTCTGAAGAAGTCTTTTGTGCCTAAATAGAATGCACAGAACAACTGTAAAGCTCAAAGTATGGAAATCAGCATCACAATCGATTGCATCTACTGCTTTCAGTTGTGAACAGAGGTTGTTATTTAGCAGGACTGTCAATTTGTCATCTTCAGTGACCAATGCATTGCTTAAAAAAATTGGTCTTTTTAGCCAAAGACGAAGTATTTGCATTACTTTCAAAAGCTTTAAAAAGGGATATTTTTTCATGGTTTAACAAAGCTTGAAGTATCTCCAATTTTCACCCCTGGACCAACTCAAGCAGTTAGAAAGAGGAATTTGATTTCTTTTGTCCAAACTTTATAGAGATGGCTTACAGAGATAATATAAACTTGTAAACAATTAGGATTAGTGTCCTGGTCTGCAGTGCTGATCTGAACTGCGTGTTGATAAAAGAGACATCAGTGACACTTCTAAAACAGGTCTTTTGACATACCCTTCCACTTTCCTAGGAATAAATAAGAAGTGCATGGAGTTTATTTGACAGAAAATCACTGTGAACAGCTGGACAGGAAAACTGGGGTGAAGGAAGGTACCTACAAGGACACAGCAAACAGAGAGACTAAGTTCCAAACTTCTTCAATAAATGCTGCACTTGAGTCTTCATAAAATGCCTTTTGAGTCTTACTCACATCTTTGTTTAAAGAGGTACAATATTCTAGCTTCATATTTTGTGTTCTTTAGAAAAACCCAACAATAAAAATAAGAGAACCAAAGCTGAGTGGATTAGAAAGGTTATGGCACATCTTGACATGTTTTCATCTGACAAGAGGTAGTTCTCAAACAGCTCTTGCCAGCTCAGCATCTTCTCAATCTTATACCCTTATCTTGGCAGAGAATGGGACTTTTCTAACTAGGCAGGCAACTCCAACACAGTTATGAGATGTCTAACTAGCTGTCTCTCCATAGTCAGTAAGAAGAAACCTAAACGTTTAGTTCGCAATATTTGGCTCTCTAAAGTATCTCTAAAAGAAGTAATGAGGCTGTTTATCTCACTAAGAAAACTTATTTTCTCCTTTGCCCAAAGAGTGAGCCTAAAGAGAGAATGATTGCAAGGAAGATGGGCCTCTACCAGAATGGCTTGTAGAGGGATACCTTTGTAAACATACGGAGACTGTCCTTTCTGTCCCATTTTCTTGCCAAAAACAGTGGATAGCATTGATGAAAATTGCTCTAACATGACTAAGTGTGTGGTTCCTGGATGAGTTTGTTCATGTGGCTATAGCAGTGGTCTGTTTCTCCAAGAAAGGAGGGAAGAACATTCATACTGATCATCTCCACTGCTCTTCCATGATGTACTTGGGTTTCTTTGCTATGACAGACTCATGAGAATCATATTCTTCACCAATATTAGTGAAGAGCTTCAAACACTGGGGAGAAGATGAATATTTTTACCACCATGACAGAATTGCCACATACTAACAAGGGATAAGATTTTCAATCTCCAAATTCTAATCGGTCTCTTCAAGAAAGTAAGAGGTATACAAAACATGTTTTAACATACTACTTCCTGGTTTTGCTCCAGAAACATGATTTGATCCAATAACTGGATATCTCTCTTTTTTATATAGTTGTTTCCAAGGTCTTTCCCTTGATGACTAGTAACTGCATTCATGTGATTCTTCACTCTTTGTCAAGCAGTGCCACTGAGATGCTAAAAATGCCAGACCCCATAAAACCAAAGTCCTAGAGCAATAAAAAATCATTTTCCTGGAGAAAAGCTAATTTAGCAAACAAACTGTGTTCTGCTTTGTCTCTTCTCTCCAGTTTCCAAGTAACTACCCTGTACACTAGCCCTGTTTTCTTCTCTCCTCTCTACCTACCTGCTCTACCTTCACCCTTTGCCGAACCAGTTAGATTGAGTTGACTAGTAAAAGGGATGCTCTCCACTGGGAAATCACTGCTGCAGTTCATCAGTTCCACCAGATTACCCCATTCAATGTTTGCAGAAGTGCAACCAAAGGAACTGTCAGCTCTGACAGTTCGAACTGACTGCCTTTGAACAATGTGGTACAAGTCATAACTCATTTCTGTCCTTCAGTTTTCCACCTAAAATTGAGTTATTAATACTCAATATTTAATAAAGTAATTTGAAGTCTACATTTATTATTGACCCCTCAGAGTTTCAAATTTATTGTGGTCCCACTCTTAATTATAAGTTTGTTGGCAGAGTAGGAGACAGTAAAGCAGGTTTGGTTGCATGCTGACTTATGACTTAATGACTCTTGAGTGGGACCATTTATTATTCTCAGTCTCCAACATCCAGGAAACTCAAGGAGTGGTGAACCCAATCAGTTTAACAAATACATTCAAGCTTTGTGGTGCTGCAGATGCTCATCAAATAGTTGCTTTTAAGCAAGATTTTCTTTAAGTAATACACGTAACAATAAAATGCCATCTCTTGCTGCATATTTTACACAGCTCTCACATAGAAGTTAAAAATATTCAACAGATTCATAATGAACTTCATTGTCCCCATCTGCCCATAAGTTTTACATCCTTTCACAACTAATCCTCATCATCTGCACATTCAAGACTAGGCATGATCCCTGGTGCACCTTACAGCATATGAGCAGCCATCTCAGTGGTTCTGACAAATTTCTCTCATCAGTGAAACCACACCCCATGCACCAACAATCACTTCATAGTGTTAGAGACTCAGCTGAGCCAGAGAAACACATCAATATCACTTTGCAATTATTCAGTACCTGGGAGAACACTACTTCTAAATTACTCATAAATTGTTAGCATATAGATATTACATGTTTTCAGGCATTTTATATATTTAGAACTACATTTTAGTGTCTGTTTATCACTGTGTTAACACAAGGACTGCCTTTTTTATACTAGGTATAGAATTTAAAATAGACATTTGATTGTTCAAAACAATCTGAGTACAAAGTGTACAGAAATACCTTTTAAAGGTCAATTCTAAAATGATCATTATGGTTTTGGCCTTTTACTTTTCTTTGCAATTATTTGATAACTTAGTCCTAGAGTTATTTGCCCAGAAAAATACACAATGTATTTAGACAATTCTAAATACTAAAGACAGCAGACACCATATAAATCACCTTTCACATCATTCAAAGATACTTCTACAGCTTTCATTAATATTGCAAAGTTTGCAGCAATATTCTTGGCTACAGTGCCTCGGAAGTCATTATTATCTCTGGCTGCAAAATCAAACAAGAAGCTTACATATCAGCTAGCTCATTAAATGCTGTCTCCTTTGTTGTTTTGGGGTTTTCTTTAAATTATTTTTCTAAGGAAAGAGTTCTATAGTTCTTTTCCATGTGAAGGTTAAAGCATGAAGGATGCAGGCCAGAATTACTGCTCATTTTATCTATATGGCAGTTGGTGCTGGGTCCAACAGTCCAATTATGGACTTTTATATGTAGAAATTTAAGGTTACCAAACTGGTGTGTTTGTTTTTCTTATTGAACATGTATAATTCAACTGAAGAGTGCAGGAATTAATGGTGAAACTCTTCCAAACCAAGCGACATAAATTTAGATTATAAGCACAGTGCCACTGTACCTGACTATGACTATGACAGCATCCTTTTATCAGTATCAGTAGATCCCACATCCCCGATATTTTGGGCTGGCAGAATTTGCTGGTCTGCACACAGGACCAAATTCATTCCAATGATCACAGAATCATAGAATGGTTGGGGCTGGAAAGGACCTTAACATTATCCAGTTCTAAACCCCTGTCACAGGCAGCGACCCCTCCCACTGGAGCAGCTTGCTCCAAGCCCCTCTGTCCAACCTGGCCTTGAACACTGCCAGGGATGGGGCAGCCACAGCTTCTCTTGGCATCCTGTGTCAGTGCCTCACCATGCTCATAGTAAAAAAATTTCTTCCTTACATCCAACCTAAATCTCCCGTCACATGAAGCCAGAGTACAAAGTGCTTGAAGCTAGTCCACAGTTAATGCACAGCTATTTTCAGACCTCAGATCCACTATCAGCACTTGCATCTGAGGATTGCAGAGACTCCTGCATCCTACAGTTTAGATAAATCTTTAAGTCTTCTGGGTCGTCTCTTTATTACCACTTCAATAGAGTCTGAGGTGCACCTGACTAGGGAGCTAAAACAAAGCCTGTGTCTTCAGATGAAGCTACTGTTTAAATAAGAAATAAAATAATGATAAAGCATTTGGGCTGGTCTCCACCATGATGTAAAACTAGCAATATTTTTAACTTAATGTAAGAACTCTCTTCTTCTCTAATGCTGATTTTGTCCTATTGCATTTTCCTTGTTATTTGCAAAACAATTAATAGTTTTAAATAAGAAAGAAAAGAAGATTGTAATTTCTGCCCTGGAAAAACACCTCTATTCACTCAAGAGCAATGAGCACGGTTCTCGTCTATTGAAGTAGAAGAATAATAGGTATTAATGATGGTACTTTTGCTAATTTCATAACCCATTCTCCCAAGTGAAACAGGCTTTATTCAGTGATCCTCAACGAATTCACATTTGAACACCACAAAGTAGCATCAGTGCAACAGTATCACATGGCATATCTAAACAGTGCAAATACATATATTTTAGCTAGCTGCAGCAGATAACAGATTAGCTATATTTGCACTCCTCAGTAGCAATTGTTCTTTAACACAAAAAAAGCTTTTAGAAAGAATATTTCCTAAGAGTCAGTGAAACCATATAGCTTGGGGAAATGTGCAATGCAAAGTCTGCAATAATATATCCTATAATTCTGCTTTACTGCCTTCAGTGATTTTTCCATGGATTTCCTCATCCCTAATTTTAGAAAACAATAGCCTCACTCATCAGTTTCTTGAACATAAAAGAGCTTTTCCTAGGAATGTGAAATACGGATGTCAACCCTCCCTCCACGTACTAGACAGAGTTATTCTCTCTTAAAAGTAACTATTAAATAGCAATGAGCATTGGCACAAAAGTCCTTGTTCATAGATCTAAAATTTAATAGGAGTTGATGTAACAAATGGGAGTTTTATTATTCTTTGACCTACACAGAACAGGTCAATTTATAATCTCATCCAATGTCAATGGGCATTTGTTCAACACAAGTAGTACAGCATTCAAGTTAAGATACCTGAAATTGTACTGCACCAATCACATTCCAGCTGAGCAAAACTTTCTTTCAACTCCAGTTCTGTATTTCTGTAAGTCAGGTTAGAAACTTGTTCATGAAATTTATCTGTAATCAGGAAGATAGTGCCACTGTTTTCTTACAAGTATTGGTCTGTTGAACGCCAAGGAATGGTTCTTGAGACATTAAGAAGGAATACATTGGCATAACTGTTTCTTCAGTAACTTCCCAAGGACACTGAGAAGAGAGGGAAGAGGAAGGAACCTGGAAACAGGACCAGAAAGGAGAAAAGGACAACCTGATGGCTAAAGTGAGTGGTACCAGAAAGGCTGGCTAAAAGAGGTGTAAATTGGCAGCTCATATGATATGAATGAGACAGGCTTCCTGCTGGGATGTCAGCATATGACAGTGTAATTAACTATTTACCATAATGAGTAGTCACAAGGGAGTGTCCCTATATAAAACTCATATTTCCTTCTGACTGCTTGGCCATCCAACCCTAACATGCTTTTTTAGCAACAGGATGTGTGTGTGTATGCATTAAATGTAATTATACACACACACACTTCACACAACGTGCCAGTTTTCATGTGCTGATATTAACATTCTTTAAAAATTAATTAAGCCTAACAAGACACTCATAATTAGGCTGCTAAGGTTTCTCATTTCTGGTTTGCTATTGGGAAAGAGACCCAGTGAGATTAAGTGCCTTATCTAAGTAAGTGAATGAATCTCTAAATTATGGTGGGAACACAGTCCAAGGACCCTGATTCCCAAACAAATGACTGTTTAACTTTCAAGGCTCTGTGCTTGTCTGTGTTTAGGTTTGAATGTATTCTTTGCCAGATGAAAAACTGCTTCTACAACTGGATATTAACAATAATAGTTGTGAATCTTTTCCTTCAAACAATTAAATCAATCCAATACCTTTCTGAACTTCTCCTCATGCTCTTAATTCTGTATGTTTGCTTTCAGATGACTTTCAGCAACATGCATCCATTTACGTTCATCTCTGTGAGATGTGGGTACAGTGCCTTTACGAAGCCACTGCTCTAAATTAATTGAAATGTTTTTGCAGATTTACAAATAGATTAGATACATTACAGTTTCTTCCATCCAGCTGTCTGATCAACTTAGATAGGAGTGCATACAGGTATTGAGGTATCACCTGGTTATTTTTTAACCTTCAAATATACAGGACTTGTTAAAAAGCAATGAAGATTTAGGAAACGTTTCTTCTTGTAGATCACAAATAAACACTAGTTAAAGTTCTGAAACACAACCTTCAGGTGACCATCATTTTTACAGGCTCTTTCTAACAACCCCAGATTAGAATATGGAGAGAAACATGCATATTTTTAACAAAAGCTGTAGGTAATGCAAGTTGAAAAAACGTGGAAGAGCTGAAAGATCGTTAGCCTATTCCAAAGCAGTTGTTTCTATATTCCTAATGAAAAGAAGCCATATAACAACCTAAAGCCAAACCCATTAGTAAAAGTAATGACCTACTGTCCCCTCAAATCATAAATTTTCTTACTCTTTTCTTAATTGCAAAATCACTGAACAACTGTGATTTCACATCATCTGCATTAAGTTCCTTATAAAACTTCCACATGTGGGTGATCTCTAACCAGTCCTCATGATGGAGACTGTCAGAGAACATGTTAACTTACCTTTGCATACCATTCTAAAATTTGAAGGAAAACCAGACAGTTGTCTTTTTAGGCTTGAAATCCCTCATTATTGATCCATGGAGCATTAGTGTATTTTATGGCTTGTTTGTTCCGTGAAAATAGCAGCCAGATTGTGTAAAAGTGCCATTTTTTTAAAGAAACACCAAATCACAAAACAAAACAAGACAAGCCTCAGTAGGCAATTAGGTTCTGCTGATGCTCTTGGAAAAGTTCAAGACTGTCAACTACCACTTTGGAAAACCAAAGAAAGTGATTCCCCAGCAGCCCCATAACACTGCTCTTGGCCAGTTCTGGGCACCAAGAAGTCTCCACAAAGGATACAGAAAAGTCCTCTTTTTGAGGGAATCTGTTTTGCTATCTTTAAGCTGCAATTTGACAAAGTTGCTCTGGTTTTCTTTCCCTCACCTATACAATCTTCTCAGCACATAAACCTTTCCTGGCCCTTCATGTTGCTTTTTTAGATTCCCCTGCTTTCTGGCAGGTGAGTACCAGCTCAGTGACTCACCTGTATCAGTATTTCTTGCACAGAGACCCAATATGATCAAACACAGAACAATGCTTGTATCAATCACTCCAGAACGAGAAACCTGAATTTGTACACTAAACAGACACAGCAACAAACATTTTGTTTTTTACAATTTAGTATAACTAGTGCTGTTCTTTCCTGCTGCCAAAGCTGTAGGCACTCCATAACTTCTCTGTTGCTCTCTTCTTGCCAATATATTTTCCATTGCGACTTACTGCTCTCCTGCAAGTGCTCTCAAAACAGCCTGGCTAGAGATGCAAACAGAGAAACTTCAGAACAACCTCCACCAGCAATACTGGGAAACAGAGCAATTTTGACAAAGTGCAAGTACAGCATCACCTTGTCAAACACAACAGATAATGAGCTTGGAATCAGCCTCCAAGCTACTTGAACTAAAAAAGATGAAAGCTGGCCAAGCACTGGTTAGTTATTGCAAAGCATTCAAAATCTGTCAGTCACACAGAAACCTTTTGACAGATGATACTTTTTTCCACTCCTAAAAAACGAGAGATACAAGGCAAATATCATGAAAGAAAGATTTTGTTTACTCAGCTCTCCAACATGTGAGATAAAAAGGAGTGCCTGGAAGTCCTCCAGTTTCTCTCCTGATCTACAGAGTCCTCCAGAAAGGCTCCAAAATCATCTACAGACATCAAGACTTATGAACTACTTTCTCCCTAGATGCGTGCACAATTTCCAGCCCCAGAAGAGGGAAGCAAGATAACTGGCGGGCAAACACATACGAATAGACAATTACTGAATGCTAAAACTATCAAATTTGGCCCAGAAGAAAGTAAACTTTTAAAACAAAGAAAATAATTAATCATTCAAAAAGTCTGCAAATGGTTATGCTCGATTCTTCATAATGGGCCACTTAAAAATGAAGAAAGGATGTATTCCTGGAAGATATCCTCTACTATGAATAGTGCGAAAGGCTGACTTTGGATGGATGGTGACCCCCAGAGCCGCTCTATCACCCTCCTCCTCAGCTGGACAGGGGAGAAAACAGGCCCATGGGTCAAGATAAGGACAGTGAGATATTACTCACCAGCTACCACCATGGGCAAAAAAGACTGCACTTGGGGAAACCAATTATCATTCAAATCAGAGCAGGATAATGAGAAATGAACCCAAATCTTCAGAGTTGTTTCTCTCACATACTCACACTCCTCTCTTGAGCTTAAGTTGCTCCTGTGCCATAACTTTTCCCCTTCTGAAATACATTATGCCAGAGGCAGGTATGTCTTGGAACTGCCTAGCATTAGCTCTATCGGACATGGGGGAAGCTTCTAGCAGCTTCTCACAGAAGCCATGCCTGTAGTCCCCCCCCTCCCCACTAAAACCTTGCTATGCAAACCCAGTAAAAATAGAATCACAGAATCATAGAATAATTAGATTTGGAAAGGACTTTTAAGAAATAGGAATTTAATGAGGGAAATTCTTTGCTCTGTGTTATGCAGAGGTCAAAACAGATGATCAAAACGATCCTTCCTTGATTCACCAGCTGTAAATCTATGCCTCTCTTTCACTAGGAATTTATTTATGTGCTTCTGAAGGAGAATGAGAATGAAAGATACTTCACTAAGGTAGAATGAATTAAAATCTTGGGAAATTGTACTTGTGCTTCAACTGCAGTCTATAGCAATGAGAGCAAAGTATCTTTTTTTGTTGTTTTAAGAAAATACATTGTGCAAATGGTATGATGTGGTTACTACTATTCATTGCCAAGCAAAGTAGCCTAAGTCTGGAAAAATCACTTCGACCTCTTCATAAATCCTTAACTACTGAAATAGTGAAGGGTAAAGTGGTCTTTAAGTTAACATGATATTTAATGGTATACTAAGTGGCACAGTTATAAGGCATACAGAAGCATACAGAAATACTGGAACCTAATTATAGACTTAATATATGGGGGCTGATCTGATAATTGTAAGTTGTACAGTATCTGACTGTTGTCCATTGAAATTGTGCGCAAGATAATGTGGACTCCACACTTTTGCTGCATGCAGAGTCCCAACACACACAAATGCATTTCTTTTAGAAGTCATGTGTGAATATTTTCTCTTAATAATATGGTGCTGGTACTGTCTTGAAGCTTCTTTTTCTACCTATGTCACCTGGGGTACTACTGCTTGTTGGGTTGTTTTCATCTGTGCAGTTCTCAGTGCTGATTTTTGGTACCTTATACTTAGCCCTCTAGAATAGTTTTAACAGATCTATAATCTTATTGTGAAAAAGCAGGACCCAACAATATCTCCATTCTCAACTTGCTAAGAAGCTTAGCTCTGGGCAATAGTATTGATAACTTTATTTCCCATACTTGAAACAAAAAGCTGTCAGAGCTTAAGATTTACAAAGAATGTGCATGACATTCTTCTCACCTATCTCCCCCCCCCCCTTTTTTTTCTCCTTCTTTCTTTTCCTTTTTCTCCATTCGCCCGCCCAC